>NQII01001316.1:205389-228896 GCA_002778355.1 Clitarchus hookeri
AATGCGTTAACCCGAGCGTTTGGTTTACCTGCAGATATGTGTGTCGACCACTGTTAAGTGGCAGGGCGAGTTTTTGTATTTCTCATTAAATTTTCCTCTAAAGGTTTTTTTAAATCACTTTACATGTTATCCAGCACAGGACAAGGGACAGAGTGGGGGGAAGGAGGGGACAAATGCTCTAGTGGACTCTGGCACTTGCAATTTAGAACAGCTACAATGACATGTAAGAGAGTGGTGGCCAAATAGGGCAGCCAGACACTACGCATCAGAATCATAAAACACAATGCTCAATGTGGGAAAGATTTACAACAGCTCTGGCAACCCCTCACATCCCATACTTTGCTTACAAACTTCTACTAAATGATAAAATATATAAATCTGTTACTTTAAATACATGTAAAATAATATCTTTAAAAACCATGTTAATCATTGAAACTGAAAAGGCTGAAAATGCTTGAACGACGTTTGATATTATGCAGAAATCTATACGGAAATACGTATACCTAAGGCCGTTCACGTTAAACGAAGCACTTTTGAAAGCCCTGATTAAGATCTACTTGTATGCACATTGTGTATCCTTCTGCCATATGTAAAATTAGCATTACCATTGACCTGGTCACTTTATTAATGTGTTGATCAAGTGAAAGTGTGAAATAAGAAAAGTTGTTGTTTTACAAATTTTCTAATTCTTACTCATATATACATTGAAAAGACAGAAAGTAAAACCAATAATTTCAGTTTTCACAAATGCTTACCTGAAATTTTAAATATAACACTCTGTCCTTACCAACGTTACTGGGCGCATACCAGTCAGTTTAGCCGTTAAAATATATGCAGGTAGGGACAGTGATATTTTTCACAGGTTTATTTCCAAAGTGCTCAGATAATTGTGAACAGCCTATAATGGAAAAATGTAACAAAATGGCTTTCTGAATGTTCACATTTCTTCGCTTTTGTTCTCAACAATTTCCTATTACTGGGGAAGAAAAAAAACAACACTAAAAATAACGAAAATAACAGATGTTTACACCTGGTACAATTTCACGGAAATATTATAAGAAGTGAAGGTGAAATTTCAACCTGGTAAGCTCTTTCCTTCAGGAAAGTCCTGCTTCTGCTTAATTATTAGCAGAACTTAAGCCATATTAATAGATTTACTTTGCAGTACATCAAAATATATCAACTTTATATTTACCTGCAGCATATTTTGTCCTGGAGCTCCTTTAAGTGAGCCTTAAGAATACAAATGAAATGAAATAACATGTTTAATCATGAAGTGCCCTGACTTTTCAAGCTGCCTCAAATTTGTGGTAATTTCCTGGTTTCTAGCCACACCGTAGGAGTTACCGCAACACAAATGCTTACTTATTATAATAGTAATATCCTATAAATATTACCTGTATATTTGATGACAAATTTACTGAATGCTTCTAAAGTGTATTCAGACTCATTGAACTTGGCAGCTGGTCGACCATTATGAAACAGCATCAGGGTTGGCACACCAACGATGCCATACTGGGTGTTGAAACTGTCAAGTCAAGGCACACATTCTAACAAGGTTACACGTGTATTAACTTACAGAAACTAAATACGAGAGAAATTTGTACTTAAGGGGCTCCCTTACATGGAGTTATTTTTGCTTTAGAAGCTCAGAAGCACAGGAGCAATAAGAGCAAGATTGCCACTGGGATTAAGTGCGCCATCATCACTATGCGTAAAGCTTTGAACTGGCAGCCAATGTTCTTGTTGTACTGTATATACCTATCAGACTTTCAGCAGTGACCCTATCATTTTATAGGTGGAAAGTATGTAGCAAGGTTCAATGCAAACCCCAATTGTAGTTTCGCTTGTGTCCAGCTACAATGCTTCAAAATACAGCAGTCTGAAAAAGCAGCTTTTAATGATGTTGGAGACTCCAAAATATGTTTATAGCATGTGTGATATCTTGAAAGTACCACTTGGTCCTTGTCTATATTTGTAGCTAATCATTCAGGGGATACATTTAATACTTTAGTCAAATAGTACGTTTTTCAAACATGCTGCAACGCAGTTCAAATGCCAGGTAAGAGACTGCCTTGGTAGGTACCTAAAAAGAGGAATCCCTGGGTTAAACCCATTTTACACTTTCTATATTTTACACATTTTTTTATTCCATTTTACATACTGTACTGCCTACACTGTAATTTTCCTCTATTTAGAGGTTCCCGAGTCTTATTTTTTTAATTAGATTCTTGAAAAGTTTGATTTAGTAAACAACTAACATCACCTATGCAGCAAATAATGTACCACAATGCAAATGTTAAAAACCTAGTTTGCCAAAACCTATCCTTGTTGTTACAAAGATATTATTACTAAATAATAAAAAAAACCATGATTTGAGACTATGACATTAACAAATGATGTTACAACCAATTCAATCATTAAAGAACACTGCATTTTAAACAGAACACCTAAATGGGTGACAATTGCTACACATAGTCGGTTCATGGTTAATTGAGCACTTCCGAAAATAATTTTACTGTTAACATGGAATTCAGTACTTCCAGCAAAGTTGGCAGCCAGCTATGAACAGTATTTCACGAACTAATGCAGGGATGGAGAAACTTTATTGCAAGGCCACCAAATCTAGATCTCACATTAGTGCTGTGGGCCATAATATCAATGTTTATTCATAAGAGAGTTACCAAGTCAAAGATACTCGTATCCTGGGACAATAGTTTATGGCACACCTTAATGTCTTATGCCTTTACTTTATCTCATACATCCACTGGGAAGAGTAATTTCCGAGTCCAAGTAAGGTACATGCACCAGTAGTTGTCATGTTAAAGTACAAATCACACAAAAACCATGATTTTCATCAACCTTTTTGTTAAATCTTAAAATCGGAACATTCTATGCCTGATTTCCATTGTTGTCCATTGTTGTGTAGTTTCCTAAATATGAACTTCAAAAACAGTTGGTTTTCTTCACCAGTAGTCGTCACTGCCGAAACTATTTCATCCAGTGTTTGTCATACACACGCACCAATAGTCGTCATATTTTTTAAATTATAAATATAGCATTTTAAAATAGGTGGTGACACTGTTAGACACATAAGCAGAAGCTTTTAGTAGTAAACAATAACTACTCACATTTCTAAAAGCTTACAAACTCTATGCATACATATATAAAAAATTATGGTTTATAACTTCACATTTTTTAGTTAACTAATTACAAAAATCATAAAAAAGAACAAACTTTCTTGCTTTTGCATGCTGGCGTGTACGCATGCATTTACGCATGCGTGTACGCTTTTGCATGCTGGCAAACGAAGCGTGTACAGCCAGAAATGGGTATGAAAACATTGAAAATACATCAATAATGACAAAATCTTAATATACAAAAAAATACATATATAAACTATAACAATTCTGAAAAATGGAGAAAATTTAAGACCACACGAAACCCTAACAAACGCTTCCAAACAATTAAGTCTTCAAGTAAAATATTTAAGTTCATAGTTCCCATAAACAAAGAGTAGAAACATGGCTGCTATTATTTCAAGTTTTTTCTTCTTTTCCTTATTTTCCAAAAACATCAACAGGACATTAAAAAATGTAATGCACTCTGGCACCTGTAGCATTTATCTCAGGAGTTGGAAGTATCCCTTCAACTTGACTCCTGTTTATGAAGGAAATATCTTCATCTCTGGTTATAAAAACCTTTTTAGTTTTGTCCACACATCTCATTCCCAAAACTTTCAAGTCTTCCCCTTGTACCTCTTGAATGATGCAGACATATCTGTATTTTGTGGCCCCTCTTTTCCCCACCCAAAAATGTCTCAAGTGCAAAACTTCCTGGATGAGCATTATCTTCAGACATATTTTCAAATACTATAGTATTTTCTTCTTCACATGGCTTGTTCCACTCATCTGATGATTCCAGAGGCACTGGATCATTTTCTTCTGAGGATGTTGTATCATCTTGGTCAAATTTTGCCTGAGACCTGGTTTTCAGTTTTTTCTTTTTCTACCTACTTGTTTCTTTCAATTTTCCTTTCTTCCTTTTTTATTTTGTCTCCTTTCTCGCTTTATTGTTTCTTTACATGAATAATATTATTGCCATGCTTTTGAACTAGTAACAGTCGGAACCTTTTACTTTGGAGCTCTCGTGCAAATTTTACGTTTTTGAGGTCCAAGCCAAAACAAAGCCCACTTGAAAGGTGATGGGATTATTTTACCAGACGAAGTTCTACAAGTATTTTTTTGACTAGATGGCCCTGGTGAAATGTTTGGAACACTAACAGACGATTTCACAGTTGTTGAAGGCACACATGTAGTATCAAATTGAACTGGGAAGACTATACTGACACTTGCAGGAGATGGAGGTATGCTTGAGAAACAGCAGGCAAAATATTAAATATGGTGGATGGATGAAATGAAATTGTTATGTTGTCACTGACAGATAAGTCAGCAGATGCTGAAGGTAAGTCAACAGATGCTGAAGGTAAGGCATCAGATGTGACCCTTGAAACATCTAGAGGTGTCATCAGATGGCGAAGTTGCAGAATTGACACCAGTACTAGGTTGTGTTGTCACCAAACTTTTCATGTGCTTCCAAAACTTGAAAAGAGATATGTCCCTAACATCTCCATTCCAAACATGTCCAGCTGTGATGAACTGGCTTAATTTCTCCATGCACAAAAATTTCTCTAGTTCTTGAGAAATGCCAGTGGTGTCACAGTATATGTGACAAAATCTGGGGCACTAGCATTTGGCAGAGTGGAAGATTTGGCAATTATCTTGTTTGCATCAACTGCCGATGGATCCCATGGATATATTCCACATTTATGGAATGCATTTTGCAGTAGTTCAGGGTAAACAGAATTATTGATGGCTGTGTCCAATAATTTTTTCACAATCTTTCTTCTTCAGTGTTGTATCTTTACCCTGCGACACTTGCTGTATTCGCCATTCATCAACAGCCTTCTTCCACCCATTCTTCAGTGGTCTGAAAACCCCCAACATCCACTGGCTGAAGGATATGGGTAGCATTAGGCAACAAAGCTACCAGAATGATACCATGTTCATCACAGAATTTACTGGTGTGCAATTCAGATGTGATGAATGTCCATCAATGAAGAGTACCACATGAAGAGAAATGTTCTTCTCAACTAACCATGGATGGAAGATATTTGTCATGAATTCATAAAAAAACTTTCCCTGTCATCCATTCATTTGGGGATTTTCCAATGCTCCACTGTGCTGGCATGGATGCAACATTATTTTGAGGTAGGCGCTCATATTTGAAGCAGACCAGTGGCGGGCATAAANCCACTGTGCTGGCATGGATGCAACATTATTTTGAGGTAGGCGCTCATATTTGAAGCAGACCAGTGGCGGGCATAAACTTCCAGAAGCATTACCAGTAATTAACACTATCAGGTAATCTTTTTCATCAGCATTCACTTGCTGATATACAATGTTGTCGCCTTTGCATGCAATAACTTTGCTGCCTTTCGGGTTAAGAAAAGAGGCAGTCTCATCTGCATTAAAAATTCTCTGTGGGTCTGTCAGAAATGTTTCTAGATATGCACCTTTAAATATNAAGAGGCAGTCTCATCTGCATTAAAAATTCTCTGTGGGTCTGTCAGAAATGTTTCTAGATATGCACCTTTAAATACGCATCAACCACTTCAAACCAAGAAGTGATTTTTTCTTGTGTAACTACTGCACGGTTCACAGTTAAATTTTGCTGTGTCCTTAAGGTGAGACCAGGATTTCTCCTCAGAAAAATTGGCACCATTTTCTCCCTGCGCGACCATCTTTGAAGGGAAATTCCCTCTTGTTCTTTTGCAAGTTACTGTTTTGTACGTTTTTCTTTGCAACGGGAAAACATGCCTTCCCTACTGAAATTGCCCATTCAGCTAACATTTCTTCCCCTTCCTTCGTCAGGCATGAACCTGGGCCCATCTTTCTTCCAGCTGGTGTTTCTTCCTTTTATCTTATCTGAAAGTGTGTTCCTGGGCACACAATTCTTCTCGGCAGCTTTTTTTGATGCTGAAACCAGCCTTGACATCTTCAATGGCTGCTACCATAGCTGATTCTTCATAAAGAAGAAGACAAGCAAAGAGTAATTTTCTAATAAGCACGCAATTGTTTAATTAAATTTGCATATATTCCAAAGTTCAGTCTTAAAAATATAACTTTCTCCCAACAGTCATGCTTAAATATAAGCAACCTATTAACATTTTAACTTATACAATTTTTAGGCAAAAATATGTTATTTTAATTTTCAACTTTCAATAATTTTTTGATTGTTGCAACTTTACCCAGTCCTATATTATAAAATCTTCACAATGCAAAACTAGAAGGTAACATTTATTTACAGTGCCTGAAGCCATCTCATGCATGAACCAGAAGTCGACATGGGTGACGACTATTGGATAAGATAGTTGTATGTAACTTTTGCTTACAGTACACTATAAGTTGTTCTTAAATACATTTAACTTCATCAATATAAATACAGTTTTTAAAACTTGTTATTCACCAGTGCTGGTCACAAATGATGAACAATGGTAAATATGAACAATTTTTTACCCAGTAATCGTCACCTACATCATTACGAATACCAACAACATTGTTAATGTTACGATACTTTTAACTCTTTATTAATGTGTTAGTTAGAATGACAAACTCCATATATTGTTACACAACATAAAAGAAAAATAATATATGACTTTAAACCCACTTACAACCTTAGCAAACGCATTAGGAAATTTTTCACGCAGCACAAAAACGTCAACATTAATGTGGAACTGCCCCAAAATAAATGTTTAAATAAGGAGTGTTCCAAAATTGACTGGGTGAATTCATGACAACAATGTCTAATGAAAACACAATAAAGTTGTGACAGTAGAAAATCGATTATTTTTCTTACTATCAATATGTGATAGTAAAAATGATAGTCATTGGAACAGTGACGAAAAATGGTGCAGTTANAAGAGGCAGTCTCATCTGCATTAAAAATTCTCTGTGGGTCTGTCAGAAATGTTTCTAGATATGCACCTTTAAATATGCATCAACCACTTCAAACCAAGAAGTGATTTTTTTCTTGTGTAACTACTGCACGGTTCACAGTTAAATTTTGCTGTGTTCTTAAGGTGAGACCAGTATTTCTCCTCAGAAAAATTGGCACCATTTTCTCCCTGCGCGACCATCTTTGAAGGGAAATTCCCTCTTGTTCTTTTGCAAGTTACTGTTTTGTACGTTTTTCTTTGCAACGGGAAAACATGCCTTCCCTACTGAAATTGCCCATTCAGCTAACATTTCTTCCCCTTCCTTCGTCAGGCATGAACCTGGGCCCATCTTTCTTCCAGCTGGTGTTTCTTCCTTTTATCTTATCTGAAAGTGTGTTCCTGGGCACACAATTCTTCTCGGCAGCTTTTTTTGATGCTGAAACCAGCCTTGACATCTTCAATGGCTGCTACCATAGCTGATTCTTCATAAAGAAGAAGACAAGCAAAGAGTAATTTTCTAATAAGCACGCAATTGTTTAATTAAATTTGCATATATTCCAAAGTTCAGTTTTAAAAATATAACTTTCTCCCAACAGTCATGCTTAAATATAAGCAACCTATTAACATTTTAACTTAATACAATTTTTAGGCAAAAATATGTTATTTCAATTTTCAACTTTCAATAATTTTTTGATTGTTGTAACTTTACCCAGTCCTATATTATAAAATCTTCACAATGCAAAACTAGAAGGTAACATTTATTTACAGTGCCTGAAGCCGTCTCATGCATGAACCAGAAGTCGACATGGGTGACGACTATTGGATAAGATAGTTGTATGTAACTTTTGCTTACAGTACACTATAAGTTGTTCTTAAATACATTTAACTTCATCAATATAAATACAGTTTTTAAAACTTGTTATTCACCAGTGCTGGTCACAAATGATGAACAATGGTAAATATGAACAATTTTTTACCCAGTAATCGTCACCTACATCATTACGAATACCAACAACATTGTTAATGTTATGATACTTTTAACTCTTTATTAATGTGTTAGTTAGAATGACAAACTCCATATATTGTTACACAACATAAAAGAAAAATAATATATGACTTTAAACCCACTTACAACCTTAGCAAACGCATTAGGAAATTTTTCACGCAGCACAAAAACGTCAACATTAACGTGGAACTGCCCCAAAATAAATGTTTAAATAAGGAGTGTTCCAAAATTGACTGGGTGCATTCATGACAACAATGTCTAATGAAAACGCAATAAAGTTGTGACAGTAGAAAATCGATTATTTTTCTTACTATCAATATGTGATAGTAAAAATGATAGTCATTGGAACAGTGACGAAAAATGGTGCAGTTACCTTATTTTTGCAAAAAAAATTTTACTATAAATTTCTAAAAATATTGTAACTGACATACAGTAAAACACATCTAAAAAATAATACACAGCACTAGCACCATAAATTGTCTACAGATATAGTACTGTACAACATAACTTGACAGGTCTTTGCAAAGCAATTATTATCACAAATAGCAATAAAAACTCAGTGTCACTCATAGAAATTTCTGCTGAGTAGAATGTATGTGGTCATTATACATACAGAAGTCAATGAGAAGTGTGATGCTACATATTCGCAAAAAGGCCCTGTATACGTGCATGCTTCAATACTCTAGGAAGCCACCTGAAGTAGGTTTGTAAGGTTTTGTCCATTATTTGTGTCGTGTATTTTGATTTGGAATGCTTAATTTTAGAAAACAATTGCTTTCACAGAAGTACTGCTAAACGCAGCTGCTATCCTAAAAGCATATGATTTGAGGAGAGAAAAATTTACACAGGTGTTGTAAAATTACAGGAGTGATTAAACCATTGACAGCTTTCAGTTCACTGTTGCTCTATAATTCTATCAACAACATTCAAAATTCTTCTGAAGCTGAGTTAACACACACATGCTGCCATCCTTGCATCTGATTGAAATAAATATACAGTATTTAGTTTGCATAGTTTATTTCAGTACAACATTCCAGTTCAACTGTTACTGTATTTATAAAATGTTTCATGGGCCGCTGCAGTCATGTTCACTGGCTATTTCCACCGCAGTTATCCCATGGCTGATTTTTATTAATACAGTATGGGAATGTATAAAATTTATGGCAACTGAAATCTGTTTCCTTCTGTTTTACAGAAAGTAGGGTAATGATTGGCATAATTGCATCATATTTACCATATTTACTCATGTACCATTTTTTTCTCAGAAACTAATTTGAAATGTTTTACATGGAGATAAATGTTTTACAGAAAAATACAGAACCAAAAATAGTCTGGTTCATTAGACTACTTTTGCCTCGCACCTACGAGCACATGGTTACGGCAGGGATGGTGATGTCAGCCGCCGTATGATGTTTATAGAAACAAAGCANCCTCGCACCTACGAGCACATGGTTACGGCAGGGATGGTGATGTCAGCCGCCGTATGATGTTTATAGAAACAAAGCAGATATTTGCTACGGGAAATTGAGTAGGTGCATGGTTTTCAGGCTGGTCTGCAAGAACACGCCCAACCCAGAGGATAAGCAATTTACATTTACAATTTTTATTTTGTTTTGTAACAAATATACAGCTGTGCACTGATATACAAGTTTTTAGAATTGTATGTGTAAAGTATTTTTTTTCCTGGGAGAATATTCAAAATATTTGTTGCAGGTCTTGCAAAGGGGCAGGTGGTACATGGGTAAGTACAGTATGTTTATAACAATTTCACAGTGTTACTTGACAGGTATGTGTGCCAGTCAACATGTCCAACTTTTAGATGTGGCTTCTGGAAGGATACATAATGGCCAGAACACAGAAACTAAGCGGAACTTTCAAAAGTGCCCAATTAACCACAAACTGCTTATAACTGCCTGGGTCTGGAGCTCTGAGTAGTGTGAGATTGTTCCAATATCCAACAACTGCTACCGTGTTTTCTCTAGCACACACTTCCATATACCATATGGATACAAATCACTCATACTGGTTACAGTTTCATGTTTATCATTTACAGGGTTATTTGCTGTACTTTCCTTTTTGTTATTATGAGTCATTATTTTCCAAATTATTTTCACTTATTAACAATGACCCACAAATTAGAACAGTTGCATTATGGCTTACATTATTTCAGGTTTCTCTACAGTCTATTTGTGGGCTGTCCTGCATATAAACACATTTCATTACCCAAAATACACAATTTAAAATACAATCACTTCAATTTGCTCAAACATGACACAAATCCAAATGTGCACAATGCCCAAAATGAGAAAGGTGTAACTAAGCATATGAGAAAGAAGTAAGTAAACATACCTACAAACAGTGGTTAAACAATACATTTAATTTTGTGGTAATTAATGTACGAAATAATCATTATGATACTTAATACATCTCTATACGTTACAATCATAAATAACATACACACGTACCTATAGTGGAACTCAAACCCAATGTACCAGTAGATGAGCAAATATAGCGTTCCTAAAACCACCAGGAACCAAACTTTTAATAAACATTTCCCCAAGAACAACATTTGAGTCGTAACAGTTGCCAACAGCTTATAGCCCATTTGCCAATGATGTGTTTGCTGCAAGCTACAAAATGTTCCCAGGATACTTGGCTAGGGATCCAATGTCTCTCAAGCAATTTTGTCTCCATACTCAAAGCTAGTTACATAATTTTGTTCACATTTCTTACACTTTGGCAGCATCTAATAGACAAAGATAATGCCTTCCCACCACCTGGCTCTAATAAGTAACAAATTTGATATGTAGAGTAGAGTTCATATGCAGCTCATATTCAGTGAACAAGTACTGCACGTACTTCATTCTGTGAACAAGTAGGTACTTAATCTCAATTCAATGAGCACATCTACACATATATATCAAATTCATTCCACTATTTCTCTGAAAATAAGATATCTTTAATATCTAAGATTTAAAAACATTTTCTACAATTTTTTTTATGTAGTACCTTGGCTATACCATTTATTTTATGGCAATAATCAGTGAGCAACAAAGAAATATAAATATATCCTATGAAAGGATCAAAGGAGAAGGAAACAATACCTGGGTAACTTATCCTTGTTAAGTTATCCTGAGTACCCTTGACAAGTTAGCTGTTAAGTGCCCATTCACACAATACAGAATACAGTATGATCACACTAAAATTACTATCTATGGGTGTAATGCATATTACAATTTAATTTTTATGAATGAATATAGAGAGTTTTGCTACTTGTGTAAAAAAAAAAACTTCTTAATAATTTAAAAGTTCTTTATATGGTCACTTAAAGTAGTTACAACATGAGTACTGTCCTAGTTCAATAGGTTATGGGTAGAACGAAGAATTTATGGTGTTATTTGAATAAAAATTTTATCATTAAAAAATTGTAGATTTTGTCTATATCGTAATAAAAGATTTACTATGTGTGCATCAATATGTACTTGCCAAATTCAGTAGTAATGACTTCGTGTTACTGCAATAANAATAAAAGATTTACTATGTGTGCATCAATATGTACTTGCCAAATTCAGTAGTAATGACTTCGTGTTACTGCAATAAATGATTATCAGGAAAAAAGTTTAGCTAAACTTTATTTAAAAATTTTTAATATTTTGGTGCAATTGCTTTTATTTTTATGTATTCTGAATACAGTTAACATTAGTGTATACTTAAACATATATTCATGTAAACATTTTTAATACTTAACATTTATACAACTACATAAACAAAGGTGGGCAAGTATGTATTTGAACAAAAAAAAAAAATTATAATAATCACATTTTGGGGTTGAATTTTTTTCTGATACATGTTAAATTTTCCAGGGAATATGGGTTTTCATTTGGTTACTACCCCACAAAAATATTTTGAATACGAATTTATAGAAAACAAATCTTTCATTGAAATCAAATTATTGTTAAAGGTATTTTACTTTTCCAATTTTGCCAGCCTTGTTTAATAGAATATCATTTTAGCCAAATCTACACAGAATCTGATTCACTCAGCCTAGACGTTAACAACAATATAACGCACAGAGCTATGCCCTATGCTATGTAGATACAAAATCAGCTAGTGTAAAAAATGTCATAAATTGTTGATGATGGGGACTGATTCCCCTTAAGGAGAGCTCCCCTCACCTTCCAGAGTATGTTACATACTGGTGCACCTGGAGTGGATGGGGACGTGGTGGATGCATCACACAGCGAGCTCACAAGTTACATATGTAGCAGCTCATGCCCAGCACACTCTGGTGATGAAAGCAAACATAGTACAACTGGGGTGTTAAGCGACTTCCTGGAGTAAGCACAACACACTCAATACAACTTCCTCTGCAGGTTGAGAACTACTCTCTCCTCTTCTCAATCCCTTCTCCATTCTTTCAAAAATACAACAAGCCTTGCAGTCACTTTCTTTCAGACTTAGTATGGCCGTGATATTCACAAGGAGACAAAAGAGGAATCAATGATATGAATATTCACACGGAAAGTTTTACTGGGGATATCTGATAACTGTCGCAAGGTTGGCCAGTTATGCTACACAGCTGCTGAAAACATAAAAATGTCTTTCAATATTTCCAAAAGGTTACATGATCACTGCTGGAAATCTTGTATGCTGGGCACTGTGCCTGGTTACTATTGCAAGGCTTGTCAATGCAATTAAACAATCACTGCTAATCAGTATCAAGTATTATATTTCACACATACCTATGGAACTTCATTGCATCCACAGCAATCATTTTGATACTAGGATAGCCCCTGGGAAGGGCATTGAAGTGTGGAGCTGCCATGCTGCTGAACGGGCAGTATCGGGCATAGAACAACACAATGGCACAGTTCGCAGGTGTGCGGCGATTTGTGATGTTGGCGTTGACAGTCAGGATGCTGATAAGGCGAGTTGAATTCACCAACTGAAACAGAAAAACATCATCAGCAGTAGCTAGGATGAAGTGCTCATAATACAACTCAAGGTGAGTTCTCTACCTGTAATACTCGAATGTTACAACTCTTGTTGAATGAGTGAGTGAAGAGATTTGGGTGGATCTTGACAGCGAGGTCTTGAGTGCTGATGAGGGTGATTGAGATGAGTATGGAGCAGCGTCGGAATGAATGTGTGGGGGAAACGAGAGATCCCAGAGAAAACGCGTCGACCAGCGGCATCGTCCAGCACGATTCCCACGTGCAAAAATCCAGGAGTGGCCTGGCTAGGGGTCGAACCCAACTCTTGGTGAAGTTTGCATTTTGCTACCAAGTGTCCTGAGCTATAAACAATATAGTGTTGGTAAAATAAAATTATAGTTCTTTGCCAGACTTTGTAAAGTAACTATAGTTAATTTTCACAGGTCAAATTCAATAAAACTAATACATTTAAATAGATATACTACAACCAAATTTTATGATAAATCAAAGTTTTATCACCATGTTATAATTTTTGCCCCCTTTAATGTATCCTACCTCAAACATTTTCTCTCTCCTAACTTGTAGTTATGATTTTTCTCCTTGTGATTAAAATGAACAAGTAATCTGAGCTTAATATTTTCTGTCAAAGCTAAATTCAAAAACAGCTTGTGCTGTGAACTGTGGCTTAGAAAAACCACACTATTATTAAAAACTTTAAACCAATATTAACCTCAGTAAGGAACTGTTTGTGGTTTTCACACTTTTTNAAAACCACACTATTATTAAAAACTTTAAACCAATATTAACCTCAGTAAGGAACTGTTTGTGGTTTTCACACTTTTTTACTTTCTAAAATAATTTGTCAAAACAGTTGATTTATGCCTATCAAGGCTGTGGCTAGCAAATTTATGATTCATAATCTATTCAGTCAAGCACCAATCTTTTACAGATTACATTTAATAAGTTAGTGTGAGAATTACTTTCCATTAGATTGTGGATTACAATATAATGCTATTGTAATTGTAAATGTGATTGTAACTATTTTCAAACCAAATTAAAATATGTTCATATTTGCTAATTACAAGTAGAATGAATTGCGATTCATCCAAATGACACCTGTTACTTTATTGGAAAGTCATGTTACAAGAAAGAATCTAACAGGACAGATCTGGAAAACACAATTGGGAGAGACTGTGGTAGAAAAAAAGGGGNGGCCCTTGATCATGGCTGAAAACCTATGAAGACAGAGGGGAGGAAATATATGTAATGGCAGATTTACGGGAGTCCAATAGTTACATGCTGTTCCATAAAAACACTTGCGACAAGTTCGGTGCATATGTCGTGCATGTCAGTTTAACCCTTACCAACGGTAGGGGGTGCAGAGGGGGCATCCACCTTCCCACCCCCTAAAAGCCAGAGAAAAATTTTCTTTTCACACAGTATTTCTTGTGTTTAAAATGTATGCAGTTAAAATATTACACAGCTGCAAATTAATATTTAGATGCCAATCACTATGTACATTTATGTACACTCACACAAACATATTATTAAAACATAGGCATCCACTTACACCCATATAAATTTTTGTCACGCCATTCTGTCCACTAAGAATTTTGAATGAAAATACTAAGCTGGTGAGTATAACCATTGACTAGTGACTATATAAGCAGATAAATCTCCAAAAAAGCATGTACATGTGAGAGTCTGTATGTATGTTTTTTATACAGTTTTAACACCAGCAATGCAACAGAATCGCTGCATAAGAATACTTCCTGTCGACTGAAGTGGCCATTATTCACCTAATGCTAGGTCTTCCTCACCATGTTGTAACTTTTGATGCTAGTTGATATAAGCTTTTCAATGTCACTTCAGTCATAGCGGACAGTGTAGGAGTAACATTTCAATTATTACTGTACAACCAATTCACAACTTGTTTGTTATAAATATTACTTTCCTGAAGAAAACTCAATGAGTGCAAAAGAAGGATAATGGGGTCGGTTTAAAAACATATGCTTGATTAAGGATCTGATTCACTTACGACTTCTTTTGTGGAAAACATCCAAATGTTCCTCTGAAATAAGAGACGGTTCAAAAGTTGTTCCAAAAAAATTACAGCAAAATTTTTTTATTTAAATGTAGACAATATTCAATTTCTTGAAAAACTCTATCCTTTACACCCCAGATGGTCGTGTGGTTAGAAGACAGATGTGTAACTCATTTCTCAGCTGTCTCATATATTAGGTATGTAAATAAAAGTTTCATAAGCAATGATTTTGGGTGTTTATTGATACAAGGAAATGAGGGTAATTATTATCCTCACAAATTAATGTGAACAAGAAGATGGTAACTAGGTTAAACAGTTTTCAGTATGATGCACGATTTAAAGGTAAAGCTAACAGGTAATGTTGAAATTGCAACAGACAAATGCACGAGATGACTTCAGTTCTCTCATAAAGACTAGCTAATGTCCCGTTCTTTTGTCCACCAAACAGAATGAGCATTGCATCTTCTACAGCGGAGGCTATGATGGAAGGGGTCATGTTAGAACAAAACACTTTTGCTACAGTGGAGAGTGCTTCCTGTATTTGCAGCAGCTGGACACAATAATTATCTGAAATCAACCTACCTACATATGCAAAATATGCACTCTTTACTAGTTAATAATCCTATGCCAGTACACAAATAATTTTAAAACGAATAACAATTTTTAAAGCTTGTGTTTAGATTGAATATATTTACAATTACTGGTATCACCAAATAGAGGGATCTCAACCTCCTACAATTCATTAAAGCTAACTTTCTCACACATTTTTTAAATCCAAAATTTTACAATAATAAAAGTTTGACAAAGAAATTACAAATGTAAGAGATAATTCATAAAATTGCTGAGACGAATTGATGATAATTAAAATGTGATTAGCAATTATATTTGAGTACAATAAAATGAAAAACCTGGAAACTTTCAAAATACAAAATATGTTGACTTAAGTATTAACTTTGAGTAATTAGAAAAAAAAGGAGGGCAGCCTAAAAAGCCCAGTAAAGCCTCCTTTCGTAAAACAAACACATTAAAACCTTTAATAAAATTTACATATAAATGAAATTATGAGCAAGGCTCCAGTGATTAAAACAGAAAAAAAAAAAAAAAAAACCCATTAAAAATTAATTTATTAATTACACCCAACGCGTAGGTAATGGGCGTAAAGCATATTGAAAAAACTGGAAAAATTCTTGGGCAGCAAACGCTAAACATTACATGTTAAAAAACTAGAACACACAGCAAACCTAGAGTTTTAGATTAAACCAAAACCAATTTGGGCCGGCGACTGAAACCACAATTTAGATAAAACAACAACTCGCTGCATGCTCAAGACGAACACAAATTATGCCAAACAATATTAAAACATTCAAATTGACCCAACTAATAGAATACCTGTGACCACGGCTCACCGCTTCATGTTGCTCAACCGCATCGGCTTCTCAGGCAATGAAATAAATTGAAAAGTGCCTCATCAGTGCCAACGTCCTATGGACGGCTAAATTACAATTTTAAAACATGATGCTCTTCCTCAGACACTCCTGCAGGTGACAATCGGGCATAGAATAGATGGTGTGCAACCACTTATATTAACTTGCCTTGTTAACAAAAAAATGGTGTTGCACAGAAGGAGGGGAAATCAGGAAGGGAAAACAGGGGAAGAAAAAGGAGGGGAGCCGAGCCGGGCATAGAGCAAACTATCTCTCAGAGTCTAGAATACTTAAGATATCTAGCGCAACGAGCGCTGGCATCGCAATCCCAGGCTTCACTCTAACTTTCAAAATGGATTGAATGTCATAAGAACTGACAAAAGCTGCGCAGGGTTAGCGCCAGATCTAGCAATTGAACAGGTATTAAAGAGATCCCTAAATATTACTGGAGGGGAAGCAGTTTCTCCAATATACAAAGGGCTCTATGATTACTATCAATGCCAACCTACTGTGAGTAGAATGATGCTATGTAGACCTTGACATCTGTCAAACTTTAAACAAGTGAACAACACAAAGACTTGCGGGAGTCAGGAATATCAAGGTATACTGATGATGTTCATAAGATATTTGCATGACTTCAACCAATCTCGCCATTCCAAACTGAGAGTAATGATCTACACAACAATGTGATTGGGATGTCCATGGAAAGTCACCTCAATGTACATGATTTACGAGGTATTGGGAATAAGATAGTGGCTGACATGCAAGGAAAAGAAGTTTATAAATTTAGTTTGAAGCGAGTTGATCATGTTAAAACACCATCCTCTGGATCCTGCATCAAAGTAAACCAAGGTGTCAGCATTGACCCAGACCTGTTATTTCAGCGGATGATAATCACAGCAAAAAAAATGGGAACATAACACTTAATGAAGCACTTCAGTACAAGCTCCATGCTTACACTCCTTCACTGTTTCAATCTAGCACAATGCTGCCTCAGGCAAATAAGGCTACCTTTGGCTATGCAATTACAAAACATCTCAAACAGTAAAATGGACAAGATATTGCTCCGGAAGCACCATATCATTATGTATTTGATGGAAGAGCTTTACTTCACCGTGTTGCATGGCATAGTTAAACTACCTTTGCAGACATTGCTATTTCTTATGCATAGTTTTCTTCTAGAAGTTACAGTACTGGTTACATAATCTTTGATCAAAGATGTCACTCATAAGAATAGAGCAGGTAACAATATCAGACCAACCGTATATTTGCATCCTGAAAGGAAGTTTGCTGGAAATAAAGATAATTTCTTGTTGAACAGAGAATAGGCAACATGCAAATTTTGCAAATATAGTTGAAAATTATACAAACAAATTTGTATATGCATATGAAAATAAAAATGTACCGTTTGTTGCATAAAAATCAGTTTTGACAAAGTTATTTTAGTATTAAAACAGTAACTTTTGCGGCCGCTGTCACATGAATGCGGAATGCTCTCATTGGTTTGACGTCGCTAGTCACATGCCGGCGGTCGGCCCCGGCATGTTGCAAACACGCAGCACTAAAATGGAACGCAACTTCGTGGAAGAGCAGTCGGACAATCTGCCACGAGTAGATACTAATATGGTACATGACTACTTCAATTCCCATTGGAACCTGAAATAAGAGGTGTAAAATCAAAGGTAAGAACGTGTCTCATATCGCAGTTGTGATTTTTACGTTTTATTAAGGTACAAATTATTATTATTATTATCATTTGTGTTTATGTTTACGATTGCTAAGATTCAAAGTTGGAAATCAAAATATGGAATAGGTATTACATTCACAAGAATAACCAAATTGTAAAGAAGGCGACTGCGGTGAGCGTACTGTGTTGTCGTGCGCCATACTTGATTACTGTGATAAATTAACTACATTATTTAGACATAAAACGTAATGTTGAGGAAGAAGGTTACATATATTTCTGGGTTCTAAACCACGTTTCAGTATTCATAAAACACTTTTTTTGATTTAGAAATGTCAGATAACGGGCAGTATGGTCTCAGTAGGCCTAAAGCTAGCACGCTAATCACTACCAGACACCACACGGCTTCTCGAGCAGCTGCGGGTCAGTGGTGGGCAGAATGCCGCGCTGCTGGCTGACAAACCTGTATTTCCACGTTCTACCTATTTTCTAAACACTATATTTGAGGCCTCAAATATAGTGTTTAGAAACAAAAAAATTATTTAAAAAAATACTTGCTTATCTTATTTTTTCTTATGTTTTGTGTACCTAACATAACTTTTATTATTCTGACATCACGATATATTCTGTACCATATAAGAAGGCCACTTTTTGACAGCTCGGCGAAAGTAGCGCCACTGTTTACATCTGACTACGTATCCTTCCGCCATCAGCTGGTCCGTCACGTCGGGCTGTATTTTTTATCAACACGCTGTCAGCTAATCCACTTCTCATTGTACTGTAATGCTAAACAAATTTTAAGATATTTTAAGACTGACATCTGTCTAAAAATATAAGTAGGTTATAAAAGTAAAAATATAAAATGTTAGATATTTGATAACTCTTTTTTAATTTGTCCGAGATAGTGAATTTGGGTTAAAATTTGCGAGACGGTCTGTTGTATCTATTATTACACTTTGGACGTTATAGCTAATATATTCGAGTTGGAAATATGTGACGTGGAATAACGTTAGAATTGCTTAAAAACTATTCACGCGTATCTACGGAATCAAGGAGATGGACTTCTAGAGAACAATATGGCGTATAATTTACGTAGACGAACGATTACCGGCCGAATATAAATGACGTGTACTCCAAATTGTTGTATATAAAATATATGTTACTTTAAAAATTATGTAGAGCTCGTGGAAAAATATAACTATTGGCATCTGTTTGTAAATTCGTTATATATCGCGCAGGAGAGAGGTTTATTTCTGGCAGGTAATAGCTCGCAGAATATCCGATAGATAGCGCGCAGCACGTCACGACGAAGTTTTGAGTAACTCTCTTTATGGTCAAAAGATGGCGTATATTTTAAAATTGATAATTCTTATGTTACGGGCTGAAAATACATTTAAAATTCGTGTCGTTTCGTCAAATTATTAGAAAAAATAATTCAACAATATTATATAATATTTCTGTATGCTTTTGGAATTAATATCATGGACGTGTTGAAAGCAAGGTTTGAGGTGGATTATAAGACGTGAAAAAGCTTTCTGAAGTTAGCACAACTTCAGAAAACTTTTCCACGACGTATCGTTCTATTGTACATTTCATTTTGATCACCTAAACATAACTACATTATCATGAAGTTTAGTTTTTAACACTAACAACCATTGTTTTGTGGCCTCGTAAAATAAAATGTATTAATTTATCTACAAACTCTTTCTTATACGCGTATTTTCTGCTTTTCTGATGCGCATCGGCAGTGCACTCAGAATAGCCAACGTAATTTTAACTTTTGTTCGTTCGTGCATCAGCTGATACAGGATTTTGTAAATGGCGCTTTGTTTGTTTCGTATAAGTCAAGTTACCACTCACTGACTGTCAGAAAGAGGCCTTCTTATACCGTATGGACCATAACTGTGTCTACACTTTCTTTCTAAAATTTAAGAACTGTACACATAAGCTGAAAATATAGATATGGTAGTTTGAGAAACACTTAATACCTGGGATGAGATTAAAGACAGTGAAGAAAACCTGTAATAAAAGCTAAAGTATTTGTTTTATTACTTGAAAGCTATTTTCTGTCTGTTTATTTAAGGGAAAAGGTTAGAAAAGTAACACAGCTTACTTATCAAAAACGTGTAGGCCTATTTAGTGTCAATTTTGTGGACCTAGTTCGTTAATTTTTTTGTAACGTCCATCTTTGTAACTTAAAAAGAAAGGGGAAGGGCACATATGAAAGTAAAAATTAAGTTGCTGTATAACTTAAATTGTTGGGCTTATGAAAGCTAACTAGACAAATAAAAACAACTTAAATTATTAGAAATTGCTATGTTTTAAAAATACTCTATAATATAAACCAAACTTTTTGCAAGAGGGACTCAAAAAATTAAATGTTTAATTTGCATGGCTTAACATCTTGACATGTTATTATTTAGGCATACAATGTGAATATAGCCTAAGTATGATGACAGTGCTCTTGAAACGAATGTTAGAAGTTATATTAAATTAATAAAAATACCTATACCAAATTCAGTCTGTTAGGCCTAACTTGGAATGTGTAAACTTACAAAATGTAAAATTTACATAGTGTGGCTAAATTTTGTGTAAACATATTTATATGCCTTTATTATTATGAATTACGTTAACATATTTTTTATGCTCACATCTACATCACATACGAATTGCTAAACGTGTTGTGGTGCGTATTAAACAATACCATATTACCGTAATGAAGGTTAGGTCAGATGTAAATAGTAGACATTAAGAAGTTCTGTGTTAAAACTATCTACAAATGGGAAACATAAACACCCTAAATATAATTATGTATGTCAAAATGGTCTTCGCAAACAAAAATAACTGATTTTGGCGAAACATCTTCAATGTCTCGCCTAACTGTGTTAAACCACGTCTTCCTGTTTGTTTAGTATTTTGTAACTAACAAATATTTTATGAGGTGTTTTGCGAGATGTACTAGTACACTGCGGTACAATAAACAATTTTTATATACTTAATTCTTTATTTTCTCTTTCCATTACTTTAAACAATTTCTATTTAACCAAATACGCATCACCGCTGAAGTAAATAAACGTAACAGCCAAGGTTGTATCTGACTTGTGACGTCACTGAGTGACCAGGTGCGACAGGCCCGTTTTGGCAGGCGTTTCAAAAGTTAAGCTTTCATTCAATCATAACTTTTTCAAAACTAATTTTTCAATTGTAGTACTTTGTAAAATACATTTATAACACATAAATGATTGAAAACCAAGTGCCAGCAAAAAATGAACATGTTGCCTATTATTGATCTGACAGCTGTTAATTTGAGACAAGAAGGCTTCACAGTGATAAATATGAAATGTGATGCAAGACTTCAATATTACCATAACTACTACACAATTAAGTAAAACTGCTAATGTTACAATAGTGGGAGAAGACACTGACCGGCTGATTCTTTTATTGTTCCATTGCAAGCCAAATAACTTCTTTTTGTGCTACCGCAGTAATGTTGCGAGACAGAAACAGGAATAGAATATGTGCAGAAACCTGCTATTTATTCAAGCATTTACTGGATGTGACAGTACATCAAGAATACAGGCACTCGGAAGCCGAAGGCATTCAAGAAGCTGTTAACTGACACAGAACTCTCCCTTGTAGCAAAAGTGTTTCGTTCTATCCAGACCCCTTCCATCATAGCCACCGGTGGAGAAGATACAATGCTCATTCTGTTTGGTGGGCACAAGAACGCAAAATTAGCTAATCTTCATGAGAGGACTCTTACGGATAAAATAAGTTCTGCTACACCCCAGAAAGGCTACCACCAACGCAGTCAGCGACAAAGTTTCATTCTTTGCATGTTAACTATCAACTATGCGTGTGGATGATGGAAGAGAAGTCAATGGAGCCATGCGAAGAAACATTAGTGAGTACTGCCCAGTGTTGCCAGTGAACTTCCTCCTGCCTCTCTGTTGTCAGTTGTGCATTGTAACTGTGTAAAAATGTGTCTGAACATGCCATGCAGTTGTAAAAAAAATGGTTTGATGTGTAACGTAGCATGTACCAACTGCTTTGAAGATGGTTGCCACAACAAGTTGTAGTATGAACATGAAGACCAAGAACTGTAAAACTTCAAGCACTTCATCCAAGTCTTATACATTAGTATTTAATTTAATATTCATTTTTATGAAATAATTATATTAATATTTATTAAATATATTACGAGCTGTTAATTATTTGTTCCCTTTGTTCTGATCTCATTGCAATCTCTTAAGAGAAAGTGGTAAATATTACTGGCCCAATGAAAATTAAATTTGCTTTACATTTCCATATTTCACTTAATAAAAACCTAGCTAACTCTTTAACTAGTCATCCTATATAAAAAGTGATTATAATCATTTTTGAAGGAAAAATTATGATCTTTACTTTTGCATTCTTGTAAAATGTCTGTATGGGTTACCATTTATGACAAAAGTGTGAAAAAATTTAAATTTGTCACTATTATTTCTAGATGCTGGCCAGTTCCTGGGCTTAAAATGGTGTAAACTTTGGATAAGTTAATCGGTGCACCTTTTTCTGCGTAGAATACTGAAAGAATAATTTTTGTTGCAGTTTTTTTACCCTAAATCATATATTTTCTGGACTAAGTACAAGAAATTACTTTTACTGTTTTTAATCACTGACCACGCTGTTCATTATGAAATTTCAGCGATTTAATATATACATACTATTTTGCCGAATTTTAGAAGAGCAATTCTAGCTGACTAAATCAGAAAATTGATAAAAATTTTAGAGTGGAAATAAATCTGGCTAAAAGTTACAATGTAATTTTTTTTATTGAAAATGAAAAATAATACATTAAAATTTGGTTTGTACTGTAAAAATTGACAACAGTTCACAAAACTGAAGGCAAGATAGTCCCAAATTATCAGGAAATAAATATGAATATGCTCTATTGACAAGCCACAACAAATTTAGTTTGTAATTACGCAATAATGTTACTTTACCATATCCTGTTATTACATGCTCATCCTGGAGTAGCAACTACAGAAAACATGCATAACAAATATGTGAAATGGGAGATGGTTCAAGTAAGAATTCATTGAATTTCAACACCTTGTTATGAAAACTAGAATACATGAAATTCTTTTACATCTCTTGTAATGATGCAATATGCTTAATTTTTCGGGACACGAGTGTAAATTCTTTCGTGTGTATTTAGCTTTGGAAAGCCTTGTAATATTTTATCAAGTTTCAAGTAAAGCCGCGGTGGCTAGTTTCCCGTGTTTGTTGGTCGAGCAGACGTGTGCGGACATCTGCTGTTTACGTCCGTTTACCGTCTAGTTTCGAAAGGTTTTCGAAAGTTGTTGTTTTGGTTATGTGGCTGTGACGTGACGCAGTTGCGAGTACAACAACATGTTGTGAGCGCGAGACACAGCG
>NQII01001316.1:228955-240134 GCA_002778355.1 Clitarchus hookeri
AGCTTTGGAAAGCCTTGTAATATTTTATCAAGTTTCAAGTAAAGCCGCGGTGGCTAGTTTCCCGTGTTTGTTGGTCGAGCAGACGTGTGCGGACATCTGCTGTTTACGTCCGTTTACCGTCTAGTTTCGAACGGTTTTCGAAAGTTGTTGTTTTGGCTATGTGGCTGTGACGTGACGCAGTTGCGAGTACAACAACATGTTGTGAGCGCGAGACACAGCCGCAGTTGCGAGTACAACAACATGTTGTGAGCGCGAGACACAGCGTAGTTTGGATGACGCTACTGGCATCGCCGGAGGCCTTGCGCTTATCTTAGGAAAAGGGGGGATAGGCCTGCCTAATATATACTGGTGGTGCCTATCGCCTAAGAAAGAAAGTCACCAACCGTCGAAGAAGGCGCATCGGGCGTGAGAAGACGCGTTAGGCGTGAAGAATTTCACCCACACCGGCAAGCACCCGTGACCGTAAGATCTTTTGTTCGCATTTCTTTTTCAATTTAACGTCACTTAAATTCTATCAACTTATTTCCGCCGGTGTGGGGGGTCGTTAGGGTGCCAGGAGGGAACAAACATCCCTCCTGCCTTCGGAACTTAAGTCTTGCGATGCAAGTTAAGACATTAACAAACTGTAAACTACTGTGGCGCTGTTTTCTGCACTAGTATAACTGATTGTGCAAGTTCGTACTCTGCAAACTGGAAAGTCGTCTGGGCAGCACTGTGAAACTTCAATGATAAATAAAGTATAAAGCAAACTAATCTGGAACTTCTTCTTTTTACTTAATCTGTGTCACCTGGTACTGAGTCTCGTATTCTACCTATGAGCAAGCCGTGGCAACAAGTAATGCTTCCGCAACGTTACAATATGGCGCCTACCTGTGAGGCGGTAATATTATAATGACGGAACTTTACACTCTATTACGAGTTTCTCAACCCGTGTTCAAATCCATCGTGGCCACTAGTTATGGCATCTTAAATAATACACAACTGTTACACGGACAGAAAGATAAAAATATATGTATAATTAACATGCAAAATTGATTTAAAATATATATATATATGTAGCACTGTTGCTGAGCTTTATAATTTTGTTATGCTAATTTGAATAATGTGATGTTTTATGGCATGCTATCATGGCTAATAGCGGACACAGTGAGTTACTGTGTTTGTACTCGTGGCCCATTAAAAATATCACAGAAAAATTGTTTGTGTGTATTATGTACTCACCAAATTGAAATGCAAATATTTCATCACCAACAAGNCAAATTGAAATGCAAATATTTCATCACCAACAAGCAACAGAACATGAAACACATTCCACTCACAAGTAGCATGCATATCTACCGTCCTCTGTCCAGGCAGTAAGGCACCTGATACGAGGGTAGGACGCTCTACCACGAAGAACGAACAAGACCCATTAATCTCAGGTGCTCAGAAAGAACGAGGTCGTAAACTAACTGCACCACTGAATGGCTATTCCCAAACGCACACAAGCCTCAAATACATATTTTAAAAAATTTGTGGTATTGTTTGGTTAGCACTTCTTTAGAATGACATAAGTATATTATACACTGCAGATACAATATTCTACATCCTAAGAAATTTACCTTGACTTAAATATTGAGTTTCTGTTTCTTTTGTTGAGGCTAGTTACTCTATTCAATCCAATTACTTAACATTTCCATTTGAAAAGAAAACTGAAATCACTGTGGTGCTAAAGGTAGGGCAGAAAAAGCAATATTCCATCTACCTGTCTACTTGAAAAACACTCTTAATATGATACAAGATGTTACATGCAACATCAGATTTTCTAATAATAAATAAATCCACTGGTACAGAAAACTAACAATTGNATGATACAAGATGTTACATGCAACATCAGATTTTCTAATAATAAATAAATCCACTGGTACAGAAAACTAACAATTGAAAAAACCACTTTCAACTATGAAAAAATGTGGTAGACAGCAGACTTACTGTTTTCAACATATAGGTATTATTAATTTCCCAGTTATCCTCAAGATTGTTTACAGTCTACCATTTGATAAATTGGTGCATTATATTTTGGCAGGTAAGTTTTTGCAGCAGAGCTGGGCTATTTTTTAGAAGGAGGAGGAGGAGGAGGAGGGAAGCGATTAACTCCACATGGTTCCCTTTCCCATGAACCCGTCCATGGTGTATCTCCCTTGAGAAGGAACATCTGCTAGGACCATGCAGATGCTATCAGACTCAAGGTCGAACATGCGATACACACTGGAACACACAAGCGTGTCGTACCTCTACAGGCTGAGCTACAGCATCCTGGATGGTGGCACAAGCAATAAGTACGGCTGACATATTCTTCACTTCACCGGTGTTATTAGTAGTGTCGATGTCTGTAGCATTTACAGTGCTATTCTCAAACTGCAAGCTAACACTCTCTTCAGCGGTCTGCTGCACATCACCGTGGCCTTCGTCTCCTGCCGCAGCCTGCGTCTCTTCATCACCTTCCTGTGCATTTTCAACCTGCGACAATAACAATACAACACCATTACTTTTACATNAGCCTGCGTCTCTTCATCACCTTCCTGTGCATTTTCAACCTGCGACAATAACAATACAACACCATTACTTTTACACGGAAGTCAAAAATGGGATAGGAGATATTAACAAATTCCTTTGATTACCAGGTGAATAAAATATGGAATAGAGGAGGAAGCAAATTCCTCTCATTAAACTTTTCGAGTAATGCTGCATATTCCGGCCATAGTTTTTAAAACAGAGAACATTATGTATGCAGAGGTGGTATTCCTTTTTTAGCGGTGACCCTCATGAGCGAGATTCCAAGTTTGAGTCTGAGGCAAGTCACAAATTCATGTGTGGTGCTTTGTTTACAAGTAAGTTCAGTTGGCTGTAAGCAGCTCTTGATTACCCTTCGTGCGCAAAAGCATAGTTATTGAGCCAAATATATTATTTTGAATGGTTAGTTTAGCAAAAAACTGTACATTTCATGGTAATATCTATATTTTTTAGTAAAGGATCGAGTCGAGTCAACAAAGATCGACTCGTCACTAGAGTACAGTTTTTTACAGCAGACATTGAGCTAATGACCGTGCAATTTGAGTCACAACGCTTTTAGGTTATAAACAACAAATATTTGCACCTAACACTCACCTTTTGTGTCTTGTGAATCAATAATTTTACATTGCTAAACCGCTAAAGTTGCGCCGGAATGAAAACAGTAACTCAGCTACGTGCCTCAACACTTGGTTGACGTTTGTGATGTTCGGCTGTGATAAAATCCAGTGGACATTATATTCGTGACTTCAGCAGTTTTGCTTCCCAGCAAAGTGCTTCCTCTTTGCTGCCACACTGAGTGATATCAGAAAACGGGACTGATAACTTGTCAACACAAATACAAACACAAATACGTATTATCATAGGACACACAGTATTTAAACATGAAAAGTCTTTGTCTCATGGCACGTCACACCTTCAGCAGAAATATGCATAACAGGAAACTTGTCATTAATTTTCTCATCTAATTACTGTTTTAAAAACATGTGTTAAAAAAAGAACTATTAGCTAACAAAAATGTTTAATGCGGACTGCTTTTCCGCTCACCCGGAGGCATGCTGATGGACCAGCCTGAAAGCTACCCTCCCATTCCACCCCTGTAACAGTTATCTTTTTTTTTTCTATCAGCATCATATGGCTGACATTACCATTCCTACCTACCATCAACATTCATTCGTCAGCGAGAGGGAAAAAGTAGCACTGTGAATCACTTACCCAGGCTAAGAATTATTCTTATTGGTAGAAAATAGTCCCAAACTTTTTTCTGGGTAAACTGTGACTATAATAGGGTGAGGATATTATAAGGGCGGGAACTGTGACTATAATAGGGTGAGGATGTTATAAGGGCGGGAGTTATGCCCATGTACATAGGTAAACATTTACATTTATGGTGCACACTCGATTTTAACTCAAAAATTTTATATTGAACTTGACTCATCTTAATTTTGATACAACATGAAATTCGACTTGACTCGACTAGAGTTTTATACAACTTGACTCGACTCGAAAGCTGTAAAAATCAAACTCGCCCATCACTAACATTTTTACTAGCAACTGTTTCCTCTGTGTTAAAACAAATCTTTGAAACACAAAGAGATAGTAGGAGATATAATGTTTGTATTTGCACAGACAATGACATGAATAAAGGACAGTCACGTTTCTGACAGGCTGTCAATAATTCGCCTGGCTTGTGATGACACAACAAGATCCATAAGTTGAATGCATAGGCAGTTAGAGAATTTTGGAGGGTGCCTAACAACTAGGTCTTAATGTACCTGTGAGGGTGAAGTGAGGCAGGATGGGGTGGCAATGGGATGCAACGGCAGTTTGTTAGAAAACCTGCTGGCCAAATTTATAGCAACATCCATTACGTCTCTTTTGTGAAAATCAGGCGTGGTTCCACCGGGAATCAAGCCTGTGTTATCTTGGTAGAGGGCTGGTGCACTAGCCACATTACCATTGCTGCCCCCACATGGGCACTTGAACAGCAGCTTTTTTTAATGGTCATGAATACTGCAAGGCCAGTGCAAATGCACAAACTCCGTTGAATTGGTGTTTACAATTTTTACGAAGATTTTCAGCATACTAAGTGGACAATGCTATAAAACCTCACTAATGAGTCAATTTTTTTTTTTAAATATATACATTTTTATACAATGCACAACTTGTAATGATTTCATCAGTGTTATCTGCCTTACAATTACTCTCTAACAGGAGACATNAGCCTGCGTCTCTTCATCACCTTCCTGTGCATTTTCAACCTGCGACAATAACAATACAACACCATTACTTTTACATGGAAGTCAAAAATGGGATAGGAGATATTAACAAATTCCTTTGATTACCAGGTGAATAAAATATGGAATAGAGGAGGAAGCAAATTCCTCTCATTAAACTTTTCGAGTAATGCTGCATATTCTGNATTCCTCTCATTAAACTTTTCGAGTAATGCTGCATATTCTGGCCATAGTTTTTAAAACAGAGAACATTATGTATGCAGAGGTGGTATTCCTTTTTTAGCGGTGACCCTCATGAGCGAGATTCCAGGTTTGAATCTGAGGCAAGTCACAAATTCATGTGTGGTGCTTTGTTTACACGTAAGTTCAGTTGGCTGTAAGCAGCTCTTGATTACCCTTCGTGCGCAAAAGCATAGTTATTGAGCCAAATATATTATTTTGAATGGTTAGTTTAGCAAAAAACTGTACATTTCACGGTAATATCTATATTTTTTAGTAAAGGATCGAGTCGAGTCAACAAAGATCGACTCGTCACTAGAGTACAGTTTTTTACAGCAGACATTGAGCTAATGACCGTGCAATTTGAGTCACAACGCTTTTAGGTTATAAACAACAAATATTTGCACCTAACACTCACCTTTTGTGTCTTGTGAATCAATAATTTTACATTGCTAAACCGCTAAAGTTGCGCCGGAATGAAAACAGTAACTCAGCTACGTGCCTCAACACTTGGTTGACGTTTGTGATGTTCGGCTGTGATAAAATCCAGTGGACATTATATTCGTGACTTCAGCAGTTTTGCTTCCCAGCAAAGTGCTTCGTCTTTGCTGCCACACTGAGTGATATCAGAAAACGGGACTGATAACTTGTCAACACAAATACAAACACAAATACGTACGATCATAGGACACACAGTATTTAAACATGAAAAGTCTTTGTCTCATGGCACGTCACACCTTCAGCAGAAATATGCATAACAGGAAACTTGTCAATAATTTTCTCATCTAATTACTGTTTTGAAAACATGTGTTAAAACAAGAACTATTAGCTAACAACAATTTTTAATGCGGACTGCTTTTCCGCTCATGCTGATGGACCAGTCTGAAAGCTATCCTCCCATTCCACCCCTGTAACAGTTATCTTTTTTTTTCTATCAGCATCATATGACTGACAGTACTATTCCTACCTCCCATCAACATTCACTCGTCAGCGAGAGGGAAAAAGTAGCACTGTGAATCACTTACCCAGGCTAAGAATTATTCTTATTGGTAGAAAATAGTCCCAAACTTTTTTCTGGGTAAACTGTGACTATAATAGGGTGAGGATATTATAAGGGCGGGAACTGTGACTATAATAGGGTGAGGATGTTATAAGGGCGGGAGTTATGCCCATGTACATAGGTAAACATTTACATTTATGGTGCACACTCGATTTTAACTCAAATTTTATATTGAACTTGACTTGCCTCAATTTCCATACAACATAAAAAACTCGACTTGACTAGACTCGAAAGCTGTAAAAATCAAACTCGCCCATCACTAATATTTTCACTAGTAACTGTTTCCGTTGTGTTAAAACAGATCTTTGAAACATAAAGAGGTAGTAGGAGATATAATGTTTGTACTTGCACAGACGACATGAATAAAGGACAGTCACGTTTCTGACAGGCTGTCAATAATTTGCCTGGCTTGTGATGACACAACAAGATCCACAAGTTGAATGCATAGGCAGTTAGAAAATTTTGGAGGGTGCCTAACAACTAGGTCTTGATGTCCCTGTGAGGGTGAAGTGAGGCAGGATGGGGTGGCAATGGGATGCAACGGCAGTTTGTTAGAGTTTGTTAGAAAACCTGCTGGCCAAATTTATAGCAACATTTATTATGTATTTTGTGTGAAAATCAGGCGTGGTCCCACCGGGAACCAAGCCCATGTTATCTTGGTAGAGGACTGGTGCACTAGCCACATTACCATTGCTGCCCCCACATGGGCACTTGAACAGCAGCTTTTTTAAATGGTCATGAATACTGCAGGGTCAGTGCAAATTCACAAATTCCGTTGAATTGGTGTTTACAATTTTTACGAAGATTTTCAGCATACTAACTTGGACAATGCTATAAAAACCTCACTAATGAGTCAATTTTTTTTTTAAATATATAAATTTTTATACAATGCACAACTTGTAATGATTTCATCAGTGTTATCTGCCTTACAATTACTCTCTAACAGGAGACATGCATCAGGGCAGTTCAGTATTGATGACAGACTAAACTTACAGCATTATAGGGAAGTTGGCTGCTACCGTCTGAGTTTTCACCAGCTTCCTTCAAGTCTTCAGATGAACGAGACAAAACATGATCTAGGACGTCAACAACTTGTGGTGAAGCTGGTACTGAAAATGCTANCGTCTGAGTTTTCACCAGCTTCCTTCAAGTCTTCAGATGAACGAGACAAAACATGATCTAGGACGTCAACAACTTGCGGTGAAGCTGGTACTGAAAATGCTATAAAACATCACTGAAGTTTCATACAGTTGTTAAAAAATAATGATGCTGCAAAACAAAAACAAACAATTTCTTCAGCCAACTCTAAATTTTCACTATAACTTAAGCTGGCATAAGCTGCGTAACAATCAGAAAGAGAGTGAATTAAATGAACTGATGTGTTTTCACAAATCACGAAGTACAACAAACAAGATAATATAATATAATACTAGTAAATTATTTATTTTGCAAACTGTTGTACAGACTTCACTTATATGTAAATGGAAGTCAACTTCTTATAAAAGCACTTTTGTCCATTAATTACACTTTATAAATTATTCTCATTAAATTTTTAATCAATCTAATATTTTTTTATGAATAATTTGTTATTTGAAGGAACATATGGAAATGATTTTGTCTTCACAAGGATGTTGGCTTGTTCTGATATACAATATCTCTGAAAATTTCTAATTATTTTCTGCTTTGATGCATGTTTCTACTATTGCATATTACCAGACAATATTTTTGTGTGAAAAAACTTACAAGGCATTACATATAGATACACATTTCCATGGATAGTTTTAAAGATGTTTTAATACTGCCATAAGTCACAATGGCACTGTCCATATTTTTTATTATTTTATACAGTTGCATTAATACATTAAACATTATTTTCTATTTTACATTTGGGTGAAATTATATGAATTATTCATTTCTATTATCACATTCTGAATTTCAGACAACATGCATTTTCATTTGCAATACTAGTCTCTTAACAACTGTCCACGTAACAACTAACACTTCAATTACGTAATTTTTTTTAGAAATTTTTTATGTAAATTAGTTAATTTTTTAAAATTTAATTTATAAATGCTGGGATTACATAAACATTTCCCTAAAATTTTTTTAGTTAAATTTTTATTTGTATTACAACAGGTGTTAGCTCAATCTCTTCATATTGTAAAATGACTTCCACAATTACTGTCTTCCAAGTCCCACTAAAAATTATGAAGTACTGTATAGTCTATTCGCGGTTTCTTCACACGTTTGGAATAAAACCTTTGAAAACTCGCCCCACGTGTCTGGTTGTTTCCCAAATATGTTGGGTATCACAAGCTATTTATACTTCTGTTAAAATAAAAGTACCTTATTTGTTGATAAATTACACTTTTACTTATAATTTTATCTATAAAATATAATATATATAAATAAAAACAGAGAGGAAATAAATGTGATGGTAATGCCTAGTAAAGAATAGTTCTCATACTGGATATTATTACACTGAGTGTGTACGAATGCGTTGCGTTATCCCTTTGGTGTAATTTTCTAGCTTCTGTTAAACTTTGTTCGCATGAGGTGGATTAATATTCTAAAAGTAGAACTTAATCAGGGCTTCAGAAAAGTTGGAAGTAATCATGAATGTAATATACCTGCTTATGTCTCATTGCCAAAAGGAAAACTGGCACATTCTTCCTGCCTTCAAGCGGAGACCACATGTATGTAACTGACAATTTATTTCTCTGGTCTCTTGTAAATAACTAAAAATATTTCAATTACACTTGAAACACTTATCATCTATTCCTTGTTAAGAAACATCATTTTTAGGGTGACATTACTACCAATGTGAGTTCGTAAGGGATGGAGGTCTTAATAAAAATAAAAGAACTAAATTCAATAACTATACATATTCTTAATGCTACAAACAGTCAAACATCTGTTATTTACCAGTCTGAGCATCCTATTAACGCTTATTATTCTTATTGAGCGGCATATTTAATTACTATCTCCATTTTAATTAAAGTCTTTATTATGGTCTTTAATATTGCTAATGTCCCTTAAACTGCTCCAATTATTTCCACACGTTTAGTTAAAACTGTCTATTTCCATTGTCCTGAATGTCTTTTCACTCACGCATCCAGTCCAAAGTCCCAGAGATCAGTCCTACTCTTCACTGCACATAAGCTCGCCAACGCACTCTCGCAGATTGCTGCTGTCGTCCCTCGTTACTCCAGAATCACCCAACTGTCACTTAAGGTTGCAAAAGACGCCAAACTCTCTGCTTTTAATCACTCTCTCTCCAGAGGTCCACACGTGGTATTTATACTTGAGGTAGATGCGGTCTAAAATGTTCTCTGCAATCCAAGTTCTGGGAAAGATAATGGTGATGACGACGACTTTCCTACGTGATAAATGGAGAAATATGAGCTTCTCAGGGTCAGCGAGGCGTGAACTATGATAAGTTTATGAACGTGTGCGTGTGCAGCGTCCTTTAAGATAGGCCGCTCATTTTCTGTAACAGATATGTGGCCACCGGCCTATCGCTCACCTGTTCATTCAAAACAATTCTTTGACTTGCTGATGCCACTATCATATAACAGCTGTCCTTCACTTCCACTCGCTTGCGCAGGATGTGAAGCAGCGAGCGCGTAACACTGCAACCTTCAGCTTTGCCCAAGAGACTCGACGACAAATCTAAAAGACTACATCATTGATTTTATTCAGAATCCTGTAGGGGCCTTCCAAACATTTCTGTAGCTTTGGGCTGTTCCCTTTTCAGAATTTCCTTTAGCTTACCAAAAGCATTTTCACACTCAGTGGTCCAATGAAATTTTCTTTTTGCCTCAGTCAGTTCATGTAGTGGCTTGGCGATCGTGGCAAACCCAGTTACAAATTGACGGTAATACGCACATAATACCAGAAAACTCCGTACTTCAGTTTTGTCAGTTGGTGTAGGCCAATTTCTTGTTGTTTTGGTCTTCTCAGGGTCTGTTTCCATCTCATCGGCCAACACTACATGTCCCAAGAAATTTATTTTCTTTTGAAACAGGTGGCAATTCTTAGCAAACAGTTTCAAGTTGGCTGCGGCCACTTTCTGGAATACAGAGTCTATGCGAGATGGGTGCTCTTCAAATGTCCTTCCTGACAGTATGCCACATACTTGCCCAGAGACTTGTGCTACACACTAAAGCCTCTTTTGTAAAAAAAATATCAGATTCAGTGTAACACATAATTTCATTTAGAGACAGTAGTGCTCCAACGTAGTAGTAGTTTGGAAAATTGAGTACACTTCAGAGGAAAATAAATTTTTTTCTTGGAAATTTGACTGTGTACTGCATACCAGTGCTGAGATATCCTGTTATGCACTGAACCATCTATTTTATGTAATATTAGATTCAGTGCAGCATCATTTGGTTTCGAGACAGTAGGGCTCAGAACTAGAAGAGGTTCAGAAAACTGCAAGGTAGCTGAGGAAATCTGGTTTATAATTTGCCATTTTCAGAAGATTGTTGTTTGAATTGTTGACAGTTTTTTAAATAAACTACTCAAAATAAAAAAAGTTGTTAAGACTTTGCATGGATATATTTTATCTATTCAGCACGACTGCTGACACTAAAGATATACAAACTTCTCAAGGATTCCAAAAAATTNCATGGATATATTTTATCTATTCAGCACGACTGCTGACACTAAAGATATACAAACTTCTCAAGGATTCCAAAAAATGAAAACAATACAATATTTGTACAGGAACACTTGTTGTGACTCTCATCAATAAATTAACGTAGTGATGTGTAAAACAGAAATGGTTCTTGAACAAACTGAAAACAGAATTTGGTGATTGTGCACTCCTTGTGGACTGTCAATAAACTGTGTTGCCACCTCTTGCCTGCATCACTGCAGCAAAGTATCTTGGCATACTCCTAACCAGACTTCAGATCAGGGATAGAGCACCTATGGGATCATATGAAAATGAAAGTTGAGGACATCCAGACCCTCCCCAAACACTTGCCAACTAGGGGAAGCCCTACGAGAAGTGTGGCGAAAAAATCTACAAACGTGTATCAGAAGACTGATTATGAGTATGCCAAGATACTGTCACAAGGTGTCTCGCAGCACACTAGTCGCAAGGTGT
>NQII01001316.1:242204-290008 GCA_002778355.1 Clitarchus hookeri
ACACTCCTGAGAAAATTAATTGCATAAAGCAATATAAACACGAAATAGCAAGCAAAATGTTACTGAAACTCACTGATTGTTACAAGTTTGCTGTAGGCTAGTAGGCTGTCCCAGTTACACATCATTGTAAAATGGCCACTAATTGTGATCAGTGATAAATTCCTAAATTAAAAACCACTCTAACTATACGCATTATAAATATTTGAAACTGTTCCACATGTAACTTACCTTAACTTTAAACAAACCGCTATTTAAACGTACAGAATATGATGCATCCCAAGACCAATTAAAACACATGGACGCATGGTGACCCCTGTTATTGAAAAGCACATTAGAGACGGCACTTTGGAATGAACCTGGCTGAGTGATTGAGAGGAACAACTCAAGTCAAGTGCAAGTACTTCCACCAATGTGAACATTTACAATGAAATAATTGGTAACACCGTACCCCAGATTTATGGGGGTTGCCAGACACAAAGGCAAACAAAGAAATCCTGTTTAACACTGACCAGTGATAGCTTACTAAATAAGCTAATGGAGAGTTGCAAAGTGTACAAAAATAACAGATGGTGTTTGCGAAAGAATATTTCCAGTGCACCTGCTAGCAGCCCATTAAGTGCAAATTCAGTGCTATTTTTCACAGCATAACAGCTTCCCACGTTTTTGATTCCATTTGCATTAAACTTACAGTTCAACATTCTCAATGCATCAACAATGTGGGTAGTAGCCATGGGCGTACCGTGATGTCACAGCCAGCAAGTTGAAACTAATATTTATTTAAAATATTTACGTCTACATGTCATTTGAGTGCCAACGCATATGTAGAAAAACCTCGGGAATAATTTCAGCAATTTAAGTAATCAATGCAAAGCTGTGCAATGTAGTCAGTGCAAATTGCAGTCACATGTTAGTTAACAATGAAACTAAAACATTAGTAAATAAAAGGGCTCTAGTATGTNAGTCAGTGCAAATTGCAGTCACATGTTAGTTAACAATGAAACTAAAACATTAGTAAATAAAAGGGCTCTAGTATGTTTGCATAAATTTTATTAGATTCTCTTTGGTTATGTGTCACAAGCATAACTAATGAGTAGTGATCAATCATATTGTTTGTCAGTTTTGCTGTGGCTCGTGAGCTGACTTCACTCTTTGTCAATATTTGATCCTTTAATTCTGTTAGAACTATTCAATTTTGGAAAATTGTTTAGTTTTACANACTTCACTCTTTGTCAATATTTGATCCTTTAATTCTGTTAGAACTATTCAATTTTGGAAAATTGTTTAGTTTTACAGCATTTAGGAGCACCTCTGCTGTACCCGTAATGCCAGCATGAAGCTAGAACTTTTTTTGACATGTATGCCTACTGTTTGAGCAGATTCCCACTATTTTTTACACTGGAACGTGAACAGCAGACCGCCTCAAGTCTGTATCTCCCATGTGTGCATTTGTATTTTTGCTTAAGCTTTCAGGGTTCATGTGTGTCAAGAGTTTTGTGTTCTGAACTTGTGTGTGTGTGATGTATCAATAAATTGCCATTCATAATTTATGGTATCATACTGAATCTGATATTGCTTTACAAAAGGACTTTAGTATGTGACATACTGTTTCTAGGCAATGATGCAGTACACTGTCAAATTTTCAGGATAAAATATATTTATGTAAAGTTCTCAATCTTCAAAAACACTCCTACTTCAGAGCCCTAACTCTGTCTAAATGAAATGGTGACACACTGAATCTGTTATTCCTTTACAAAGAGCATTTAGTAAATAACACAATGTCTAGACAAATAGGCCTATGCAGTACGTTGTAAAACTTTCTAGATAATTTTTTTTTGCTTTGACGTCTACTTCAATCTTCAGAAGTCTTGAGAACTGACGAGGGTGAAATGAGGTGAGAATAGAGCAGTGCCGGAATGCAAGGGTGGGAAAACTGGAATTTAGCCGAGAAAACCCGCCAACCAGTGGCATCATCCGGCTCGATTCCCACTTGCAAAAATCTGGAACCCTCCTGGCAAAAGATTAAACAATGTTGCACTGAATCTGATATTCCTTAACATAGATGGTTAAATGCAGAACAGAGTGACTCACTGCAAGTATGCCTATGCAAAATCTTTTTTATAATAATTATTTTCTAATTCAATTTTTTAAATGCTGATAGTTACTAATTTTTTTAGTGTACTCTCGGGAAGTGAATCTGAAATCTGAAGCTAACTTAACATTGAGTTTCTGTTGTGTAGAGAACAATGGAATCTATGATTTCTGTTCTGTCGAGGGTAGTGGAATATATCATTTAACTGAAGAATAGAAAGCAATGGAATTTTTTACAGCATTCTCACAAAGAATACACTATACAATTTGTCTGATTTTCAAAGCCCTCACATGATAAGATTTTTAAAATCTGTACTAATTCAAAAAAGCACTTTTGAAAATAGGTAACTATGGAACTTCTATAGACCCAAAAATTCCATTTTGTAGTTCTTATTTTTACTCAGAAAAAATTTTCTATTTTATTTTAATTTTGTGTTTTTAAGTGCCCCAGAACAGCGACAAGGCCTTACTTAGTATGGGAACACTTTTATTGAGGAATTGGGAAGGAATCTGCAATGGCCTGTATTACGGAACATGCCAGCATTGAGCTGGATTGATTTTGGAAAATCCTTGGAAAGAGAAATCAGGGCGGCTGGACCGGGAATCAAAGCAATGTCCTCCTGAATACAAGACAAGTGGTTTACCGCTGTGCCACCTTGCTTGGTAATTACAACCACCTTCATATTTTAGGAATTCAAATGAAATTGAGAACATCATTACGACCAAGGGTAATTATGAAGGGTAGGGGCTTCACTGAAGGAAAGGGAATATTTCACGGAACGGTTCTGGAGAAAGTAATTGGAACTATAGTTCTGAGCAAGCCAAATGATGGTTCCGTCGGAACGCCACACTATTCCAGCACTTCCGTACAGAAAATACACAAAATTTGTTTATATTTTTTGTAGTTAACTTCTAATCAGTGAAAAAATTATAATCCCAAGCCTTAAAATTTGTATACACGAGTATTATTTAAATAAATTGAGTTGCTGATTCCAGCGATTCATTCAAACTGTTCGAAGCCTTGGAACTCTTCAGTCTCAGAGCTGTTGCAGACTCGCAAACGGTTCCAGCAAATGAACTGAACCACCAACAGTATCGGAACTGTTGTGAACTGTTGAAAACACAGAAATATAATACCACACTCACAGTGAAAATGAAATTTGAATAGTTTTTCAATAAATAGTTGTATCGGCACACGAACACCACAACAGGAGCATTTTTTAAGTTCAAAATGTTTCGCTCAGACTTACCAGTAAGAATAAAATATGATAGAATACATGTTAAATTTCATTTTTCTCTCAAACTAAACCTTACTCTTGCAGTGTTTCTGTGGATATAATTCTGCTGTGTGTTGTAAGTTGTGTGATGGGAAATATTAAGGCTTTAAACACAAAATAATTACAGTGAAAGAAAATTTTAAAAATGATTCTTAATCCTTAGTTTTCTGCGATAACTTAAGTGTGACAAAATTACACGAGTATGAATGAAATTTCTTTCATGATATATTTTCTTACATAATGAAGTAGTAATTGTGGTTGCACCACAGCAGTAATACACTCAGTTATTTGTTTAATCGGGGAGTGTTTGTGTAACATGTATATCTTCCTTCCTAATTACTAAAACGACGATTACGATGAGAACATGTAAGACGTCAAGTATGTTATGAACCGTTCCGAAATGAACGGTTAAATGTTCTTATTGATGAACTGGAACGTTCCGGAATGGTTCTGTGAGTTAATTGCACTATATTTTACTTTAGTCTTTACAAGATGTAAATGTGTGGTCGTGTGATACAGTTACGCGATTAGCACACAAAAAAAACTTTCAGTGTAACATACTTTCTTGTTTACATAAACTGCCATGGAATCGGTTGAATGCGTTATTTTCATGTAGATAGGCTTGCAGTGTTGGAATTACATGTTTCCATATCATCTTGTCACGCGATTAGAGTACAAGAAATTTAGGGATGGAGAAAAAGTTAACCCGTCGTTTTCACAAGTCACCATGTTGCTGCCCGCCATGAACAAAAGCATGAGTATGCCACATTTGCTGTTACTGTTAGCATGAAAATTCCTGCTCTGGTAGCTTCTGGATCCTGGGTAGTGTGGTGTGCAGTGTGAGCAGTGCTGCTGTGTTTATCAGTAATTTATAAGTTTTACTTTGTGAAGAATTGTGATTTATGGATGAGCAGTGGATATGCAAGTGTATGGGGAGGGGGTTTCAAGTGCCAATTTCCAAAACTTACCTTCTTTTGGCCATGTCTTTTTGAGTACCGGATTGATCATGGTGTCTATAAAAGTCATAAAGGTGCAACATATGCAAAACTGACTGAATTGCACACAAACAGTGAATTCTTTCGTGTCAAAGTGTCATTACATGTGTCTGTAGTAAGATATTCAAACAGGTGCATTGGAATTTTAAGAGATATTTTCAGCACGGCATGTCGTTCGTAAAAATTATGTTGTCCACCAAGACAGGAGAGTACAATAAACATCACTGTTGTTTCAAAAGGTGTAGTATTTGAGAAAGTCGTTTTGCAATTCTACCCCTTGCCCTTCTCCAGAAATTATAGCTGCAGAACAGTGATTCCAAGCAAAATTACACCACTCTGCTTCCTAAAGTATGAGTGACAGCAAGCATGCAGGGCAGCACCGGTTTACCAATTTCATAAATTTTTTCTGCATTCCTACGTTTCCACATACAAATTCAATAAAAAATTGAATCAGGTAGGCCTAAATTGGTGCAGCTCTACATGCTCGCACTCCATTAAACAATGAGGCATAGATTTTGCATGAAATAACAGTTCTGCTACCCATTTGGAATTTGTGGAATTTTTAAAGAATTATTTAAGAATTGGTTTTCTTTAAATGTATTTTAGCCTACTATTTTTTCTGTCTTCGTAGCCCTCCACTCTATTGAAAATCCGGTAGTTATTAAGATTAGGGGCTTTTCTGAAAAACACAACAAAAATTCAAAATTATTATATATTTCTACTCTACTAATCACGTAGAACAAGAATATACTAGGGGCGTAGCTTTAAAATATATACAACATATTTAAACAAATGTACCAAATTTCCATTATGTGTGAGCCGTTCGGCCGGTGTGTTTACGTCAACGTTTCTGAACGAAACGTCCTAAACCAATAAAAGTTGCATTATTCGGTTATGCACAGCTTACCTTGTTCATATTCAAGAGGGCGTAATGTTAAAATAAGTACAACGTACTAAAAAAATTGCAAAATGAACGAGCAGTTTGCCCAGTTGTTTAAGTCTACCACCATTATTAATGGCCGCATATTGCTGATTCCACGCTACCAAGCGGCTACGGATGTCGTTACGGGCATTTTAACGGTCAATTTAAAAGAAATCAGTCGCCTTTGCGTCTTTGTCATGTCTAATTCTGACGGATTTAAAAACGGAGAAAGCAATAACGAGTGCTTCTGTGAGTTATATTTAACTGTAAACGAGTGTTTCATTGCGTTATATTCTGCTGAAAACTAGTGATTCATTGCGTTCCCGCGTACGTGGCGGATTTGTGGAACACGGTGTATCGTCGAGTGAGGTAAGGTTGAATTGGCCATTTGACAGAGGAATTATATCAGGTGAGTAAATTGATATTCTTTTGGTGTATTTTACAGCTCCTTTAAATCCCTACAATCCTAAATTTGTAGTTTAGTCCCAAAATCCAACATGTGTGTACAACCCAAAATCCAACGTTAGTTTAAAACCCAACAATCCTAAGTTAGGGTAAAACCCTAAAATCCTAGGTTAGTTAAAAACCCTACAATCCTAGGTTAGTTTAAAAAAGTAACATAGTGATTCACCCATCGTGGGGTTAGGTTCTGTTAGGTTAGGTGGGCACATATTAAGAAATTAGTTGTACGTTAATGCCCCTCGTATATTCGTGTTCTGCATCATTAGTAGAGTGGAAATATACCATTTTCCGTGAATTTTGTTTTTTTCTACAGAAAAGCCCCTGAACTTAATAATTACACAATTCTCAGATTACTTACGTTTATATAATTCTTTTGAACAAAGTTAATTACTTTAATAAACTTGTTTTCTTTCTACATGCGGGATAATTCTAAGTGCAAACGACGCTACCAAAAATATAATTTGTCAATAGGTAAAATGCATTTACAGAGGAAACGGGCACCCAATGACCATTCTGTTTTTCATGACCTCAAATGTCAACACAAAACACACACCGTTTACCTAAAATACTTAGGCCTACGCAGAACAGCACATTTATCGGCATCCTTCGTATCACAGAGTAGGGAGGTATCATTCTTCGTATATCAAAACAGTACAACCAGTGCAACCATGTAAGATAAAAGAGTGCAAAAACGGCACACAACAAACCATAACAAGCATGCTACCTGCAGACTGTTTCAAAGATAATGTACAGTCATCATACACGACTCAATACAAAAATTAATAATTGTTATTGTAACATTAGTAAATATTAGGTAGACTAGTTTATAAAGAATAATAAATATTTATAAATAAACAGTAGACTAAAATAATTTTCTAATGACATTGGAGGATGAAGTATGATCACACATGCTCATAACTTAGTGAAACCCGATAATCCACACAGTGAACCTTGGGTAGAGTTATCGCGATAACTGCGCTAATATTTCTTCCTTATTCCAACTAGATTGCTTCCTGCCAATTCACGTTTTAGATACCACCCGTACATCACAGTATCGAAGAAAATGGTGGGTATTAAGCGAGAGGACATTTACATTGAATGTTCCAGTATGTGAAGATTGTGTTTGTACATGGATTTGGCCAAAAACAGGAATATTCGAGGCTTTAGTTGAATTTCATGAAATAAAGAGTTGTGTAAGGTATTTTATATGCTGAATTGTAGTTATTAGGGTCGTATTTGATGGAGTGCAACATTGTTTAGCTATGTCAGTCTTCACCAGAGCACATTCATTAGAAGAAGTGCATGCAACTTAGTATGTGTAAAGAGTGCAGTTGGGGCTACATACATGCAAATAATTGCTAGTGACATGTGGGTATCTATAGGTTATTAACGCTTAAGTGAGCACTTTTGTAAGCCCTCTCATTTGGAACAGTACTCAAAAAATATACATTTTTATTTTACCCTTAAATTATATCTTTCAAGTGTGCTGGATTATAACCACTGTGTTTATTAATAGCACAGCTAAAATTAATTTAAAGGTGATGAAAGGATAAAAAAATGACTGAAAGAATACAGTTACTAGGACCTCAAAAGTGTTCACTTTACTGTGAACAGTCTATAGAAGCATTCATGAACATTACACTCACTGCAATGAAAATTACGTATATGTGTTAATTCCACACAGGACAACTAGCAACCCACATGTATGTCGTACACACACTCAGTACATGGTGTCTACGTATGAAAGACACACATATGTATCGATGCACTTACCAAAAGTCTTGAATGTGAAGTATGTATGGTTTATGTCGTTCGTTAATGAAAACAGCTTAGGTGAATGAAGACGAACCTGAGCTGACCGGCATTACACACTATACTCTGTGAAAACAGCTAGAAGGTGCTGGCTCATATAGTATGCTCGCTCACTCATAGCACTGACAGGCAATGTAAATGTTAAATAAAGTACATACTATATGACGTGGTCGAGGTTACCCAGGGCTGGTTGAGTATTGAATTACATGTTGCCATAACCCAGCGGAGAGTTAATTATGAGGGTCGTTCGGTCAATGGCCCAGGGGGCCCTGGATATCTGTCAGTTTGTTTATGATGCCATGTACTTACTGTTGCACTATTAAACCTTATGATGAAACTGTAGGCCGTCTCGTATCTTAAATATAATATGAAATTGTGGGTGATGCTTCAAAGGGTATAGCAACCTACAATTAAACGACACATGATTAACTTTGTAACGTGGTTTATTCACTGTACTTGCTTACAGGTGAATAATGAATGAAAATAGACCCAGCACTTACAGCCTGCCGGTGACCTTAGCGTGAAATAAACGTGGTATTATGTTGATACACGATAGCGTTAGGCTTTCTGGTGAAAGGGCAGGTGGCTCTCCAATCGGTACTTGAAATAAATAAAACAAATTTTCCTGTCAATTAATTTAATATTGCAGTGAAGTGTTTACAGCATAAATTATGGTACCAAGGTGGCTCGCGGAGCGGGCGACCAATGCCGCCGGTCTGGTCCGAGTGCTGAGACGAACTGGCACAGTGACCTTGGTTTCTGTCATGAATGACGAGAACCGAAGTCAAACGGCGAATGATGAAACATGACACGAACACTACGTGATATGATTACAATGGTGAAAAACTGTATAAATTAAATAAACAAATTGGTGACAACCCCATTTATTAACAAATGTCTCTTAAGATTAAAGTTGTGAAGTTGAAGGGGCATGTCACCGCACTAAATGACATGTCACAAGAATGGAGGCCTTTATAGGCAATTTCCCTGTGTAAAAACATAATTTATTTTATATATATAAACATGACAAAATTATTACGTTTTCTCATAAAAAGTGTTTGAATTTCACTACCTGTGACTTGTCTGAATTTCACTGGCTACAGTGTTGCTAGGTGGCTGTCCCTTGAAGGGCTGGACGAGCCCACCTGGGCAAAGGGGTGGGGAATGCTATGCTCAATTGCTATTAACACAATAAAACAAAGCCCTGACTGTAGCTGTGAATGCAGTGACAGTATTTAATGTGTTTGTAAAAATGCTGCACACTACTGGGTGACACTTTGGGGCACTTATCACTTCAGCTCCAGCCTACGCGCCAGTTTGATGACACTTGATGGTGTGTTGCATCATAGGTCATGGTGCGAGCTGCTACGAACCAACAACCAATTGCAGCGCGCCCAACGGCTGTGGCATTGCTGTAAACACCGTTTCGGATTGCCTACCTATTTAATAAATGGGTTACCTCTTTTAATAAATGAGTAGGGTGGTCTCTTAGTTTACGTAATCCTTGTCGGCAAGAAGGTGCAAGTTCCGTTCTTGTAAACCTGCACTGTGCACTCTTGGCCTGATGGGGTTGGTGCAACCTGGTGTAGTTGGTGTAGAAGTTGTGACTGTGGCGGTCAGAGTGGACACAAGAAGCTCGTGAACGCATGGTTCACTTCATATATATGGTCACAAAAATGTGAATTTATTGAACAAACCGTTTACATAGCTCCCTCTCTACCAAATACGTACACAGCATTCAAATAGTTGTTTACAGACATGGCTCTCTCTCTCTCTCTCTCTCTCTCTCTCTCTCTCTCTCCACACATTCATTCATCGCTACATTTCTAATTACACAGAAAGGAAACAAAAATTGTCTCAAGACAACATTAAAATATTTGTTTCAAAACCTTTTTACAAATATGACTACCTATATACAGGTATGCTAATATCAACTTCGCAAAAATGAAACAAAAATCGTCTCAATACAGCATTCATATATTTATTTCAAACCGTTTTACAAACATGTATGACTCTTTCCCCACATAATTGAAAGTAAACCTATAGAGGGCACTATTTTATATTCCATCAAACAGACTACTTATTACTTTTCTTGGAAAATTCTTTACCTCGTTGGCAAGCATTGCAGCGAGGTCTGGTACAGTGTTAGGGAGAGGAAACTTTTATGCTGGTAACAAGCCACATGTTGGCCATATGGTTAATATGTTACTGTCATCGGGCACTTCTATGGACACAGATTATATGCTAGGCATTTCATTGTCTTTCCGACATCCGCTAGTAGGCGTCACATAGTATTCTTCTTTGCATCGACTGTGTGGCAAAATCTGAAACCATCTTTGCAGCTCGCTTATACCTCGGTTGAAGATGGCCCCTAGCATAGAGACGACAGTGTTGGCGACTGGCAGCAGTGTGGCCTCGTTGGCATCGTAACTGGGGCTGGTTCTGCTGCAGGCTGGTAGTCGGACACATGTAATGCTATAGCATCATGCATGCATGCACTGGCGAACACTTCGTAATCGGTGCATGGTAGCAGCATGTCTGCATGCACACACAACACTGCACATGTTCCATACGTCGTACACCCGATCAGTTGTTGACCAGGTTCGTATGGTGCTAGCTAGTGTGACGACAAGCAATGAATAACGCTGTCACAGTCCTCTATATACATATGCAGCACGTCTCCTGCCTTGTATGTGACACTTCTATGACCTGGTGTCACACTGGTATAGTAAATGTGTTCTATATTAAATGTTGCCATCTTCTTCACCGGACTACTGATGTTATCGAGCTCGATACGAAGGTCTTAAACATATGTATGATGACACAGCTATTTAAAAACTTCCGCCAAAATCATTAGAATGTGTGCAACAAGACACAAATTGAGACCATACACTTACATGTGCTACGACATGTTAGTCCACCCTCGACAGTCGCAGTGTTCGTGTTTGCACTCGAGACTTCGGAGTCCATTATGTACTGGTTAAATAATATATTTATTTATGAACACAGCAGAGCTCGGCTGCACGCAGCAGGATCCATATGCTTCCACATTCTTCCAGTTTAGTGGGATGTATGTGACCATACAATCTTCGGTCCACCGACAGATTGTACCAGTGTCTATGTCATGCAGGATAATGACAACCTTCTTGTCCTCGTGTTGTAGTATCATAGTGTATTCAAATTCTGCATGTATGGCGAGGATGTTTCCGCTTGCAGACAACTGTTTGTTTGGATGGATATTACCAACAGCACACCTGTCATAAATATAGCATTGAAAAAACTTACTGTGAAAATTATCGAATGAGTCATGATATCCTCACATGTAATTATCACTGCCGCATACCTGTGCTTGCTTGTATTCGCAAGGTGGTTTGAAAACCACTAATCTATAACCAACAAAGTACCACTAGTATGTTTTCGCTTTGTCTGATTGGAACTACACACAGTCGCGTTTGTCAAACATATTGTTCATGGTGGTTGTATACCGAAGGCTCCACTGCTGCTGACTGATGGCTAGAAATAACGATCTCTGACTATAATATGCTCTAGACAGTGTGCTCAAATTACTGAGGCTGCATAACCAAATCAAGCCACCAACCACCTGTTCTGTCTGATGCGTGATGGGTCACCTGAGGACTGTGGGGTCAAATGGTCACCGATTGACGTGAACCAAACATCTATGTGTGCCCTTGTGACCACTTGTACCTCCGTGGTAATAACACCAACTAGCCAACACCGGGCCCAAGTGAACACCCGGCCTAGAATACATCAGTATGGGTCAGCCAGAACAGAACACACCCACCTCATAGTCACCTATTATGTGATTCAAGTGACCATCTTGCTTTGTTTACCTCAGGAGGTAACTCTTGTGGGAAAATAACAAGCGGTCCAACATGGTGCCATCCAGAAATCCACAGCTGTCAGCCGCTCCACCAATTGGAGGGAACATTAATGCAGCTCATGCCTCGACGGCCAACGTCCTTCACACCTGTGTGGGGCCGACTGGCCAGAATAATTGTGCTGTGTGACCCCAAATGCGGATAAATAGTGAGCAGTAAAATCCTGAAGAAGTACACTGCGTTCAAAAGGCAGTAGCCAAATTAATTAGAGTGGTTATTTTATTAAAACCTCAAATGAGTATGGCTACCCACGCTCCTTTCAGGGATGGACTCGTCCAGCCCACCCAAGCTGGAATACTTGGCGAATACTTACCCATCAGCGAAAAAAAAAATAAAAATTGAAACTGAATTTTACTTAAGAAATTTACCAAAAACTGAAATACAGATTCAGCTTATCATTACTCCAGTTAGTCCATTAATTGTTATTATGTTCAATGCTAAGAAGGGAAATTGCATTCTCTTTTCACAGCATTCAGCCTATAAATTCCTAATTTTTTGTTCTATATTTATATTGTTGGGTTCGCATCAGTAGCCATAGCAGAATCACTGTATAAGTTACAAAAAAAAAAAGTAAACATCTTGACTAACAAGAGGTGTTTCATTTACTTTACCTCTCAAGGTACATCAGGTACTGCACCCTTTTGTTGCTGTATTTAAATGTAAGTAAGGTGTGCGAGGTGGCCTACAACCTCACCAGTGTAGCAAGTGAAACCACTAGGCATGTGCAATTATTAGTAAGTTCAGTACCTACAAGCACTTCAAATCGACAGAGGACTCCAGGGTCCCACGGGCTGTCGGCCGCATGACCCTCACTAACTCATGCTCTCTGAGTTATGGTGCTGGGCAATTTCGCCATTGTTCGCCTTAAAATAGTAAGTCAGGTAAGGTAGGGACCCACATTAGCACATCTGGGACCCCTCACACACCAATATTGGTGATGATGTAGGAAATCTTTGTGCCAGGTCACAGGTAATACATGGGGCACGCAACATCACTGCACAGTGTCGAGTATAAGACATAACACCCCACTTCATTGTTGTGCCACACCCAGTGTTCGAGTTCATTACAGTATTCCACTTGCTCAGGCAGTCCGGGCGATTTGAAATGTATGTGGTGGTACCCGGTCGTAACATAGCTGTACTTGGCTGCATCTAGCGGATTTAATGCAATTTATATGTTTGACATGTACATGTGGAGAACTAGATTTCTACTGAAGTAAGTCGCTATATCTTCCTACACACGTTAAGGCACAGTATATGATTATGAGAATTTTATCATGTGCATTTTCTTACCATTCCCAATTGGCTTGGTGCCACTAAACACTTTGTGTACTGTAGTCTCGTTAAGCAATTACATGTTGGTCTCCAATATCAGTTGCATGTACTGTGTATGTAGGCATACCCAGAACTCTTCATTCAACATACATGTCATTCTTTGTCATGGGCAGTATTTACCAGTCATAAATCTGATGCTGTGTATCGCTTCCCGATCTCCTTAACTCACAGTAACTTATACTGCACATTGCCATTCATCTTAGCTATAAGTCCGTCCACGACGGCAGCTGTTGCTCTCATGTAAGGGAGTGAGGAGAGGGAGAAACACAAGACAGAGAGCAAGCTACACATGCATGTACATCCACATATATAACTTAGGTTTAACTACGAATCTGGGTCCTTAATTACACCATCTGTGGTGAGAAGAAAACACTTATTATTATTCCCCACCACAATCACCATGGTATGTGCTGTCATCGCATTCCATGGTCCCTGTCCTTAGCAGCATTGTGTTCAACCACACACATGACCAGCCTTGACTGCACACAATGCAGTTGTATTTGATTTCTGTGAAACATACTTTTAATGTTTTTAATGAGCACATTGTCCACTTCCACGGATAACATGCTTTTGAGTATGCCACTTATTTTTATCGTACTCACATCGCCATCTTCTCAATTGAGCCTATGGTAGTATTGTTTTGAGCCACATATTCGTTACATCACTTTTCCTATCGTGTATCCTCTATGGAAATGGACGTAGAAATGTTCACAACTCTATGCTACCATATACATATGCTATTCTGATTTGCTTAATAATGAACCTGCACTGTGACTTACAGCTCTGAACGTTTGCGAACATTACAATGCCTGGATGATGACTGAACAGTAGGTGCTTATTGTGTCAGTATTTTAACTACTCTGTCGCGAACACTGTACATGACCAGCCTATCGTGAATTATTAAGACATACACCTGGGTATTGGCTGGGAAATTATCAGCAGCAGTCCTTTCAATCCTGCAGTCGACTATGCCTGACTTTATTCTATCGTCATGTTTGCTCATGTCTCAAACTAAAAAGGGGGTTGTGCTCGTTAATTCACTTGATTCTAGCATGGGTGATTCTGTTTGCCCATAGTACGACCTCTGAGAATCGGCATACATTTGATATGGTACCTTATACATTCCATTTGTAAAATATACGTTCAAATCACCATATGTGTAACATTCTGAGTTGAGGAATACCTTAAGGCTTATTATACCATCCATTAGCTTGGAGCATTTCCGATGCTAACACATCTGTGGGTCATTTACAGAACCATGTGGAAAGCAGTTGAAGTAGTTCAGCTAGGAGAGTGCTACAGTCGCATGGCCGTGAGCACAACAGTATCCAACAACCCCTCTCAAACCAACCCACCCCCTTCCTGTCAACAGTGTGTCTCTGTTGGCATTTGTTTCATATTAAATTCCATAAATTACCTTGCGGTCTGCCTTGCCTTGTGCTTCTTAGAAGTATCGACTGTTTCCAAACTGTTCACTGTTTAAGGAGGACGCGGGATGGAGTGGCTGTGTTCCAAGCACTGCACCGTTTACATTCGTGTTTATGTTATCTTTAAAAATGCCGATGTGGTGCAAAAGTGTCGCAGATGATTGGAAATGTTCGAAACGCTTTGCAGTTATAACTTATGAAATTTACCGAAAACTGAAATTCAAATTCAGTTTACAGTTATTAAATTGTGTTCTTTTTTCACAGCAGAATGCCTATCAAGGCCTTATTGTTTTTATTTTATGTTTCTATTGGGTTGACATCCCTCTTGATGTCACAGTTTAAAACCTAATTATCACTTAATTAATCATGGGGATGTCACCGACAGGTTATTAAACAGGTAATTGTATTGTGTAGAAAATTTATTAGCCTTAAGAGATTAAATGTCAATTTTCACATAATTTCTGGTACGGTCTTCGGTTACCCTCAGCGGAAGCCGATGTCAGGATTTTGCCTGACTTCAGCACTCGGGCCGCCTGGCAGCACGGGAGTCTCGCTCTGCGCGGACTTCCTCGGCACATTCGACTTTTGCTGCAATCACTTTCATTCTCCATAGCAATGTAATTAATTGGAACATTTAGCTTGTTTAGTGCTGAGGAGACGGCCGTCTGTCTCCCTGCAGTTTTAACCAAGGTTTAATGTGGTATGTGTACTTCATTAAACTTTATGGCTTGGGCCGATTTAACAGTATTGATCACCAGCAGAACAGAGAGCCGGGTCCTCATCAATAGACATAGCAGAATTACTGTATATGTAACAAAAGAAGTAAGTGAATGTTTTGATTAACCACAAGTGTTTCATTTACTTACCTCTCGGGGTACTTTGGGCACTGCACCCTATTGCAGCTTTAATTAAATATAAGGCATACGAGGTAGCATAAAACCTCGCCTTTGTAACAAGTGAAACCACCTGGTGTGTGCAATTACTGGTAAGTGCATTAACTACAAGCACTTCAAATCGACAGAGGACTCCAGGGCCCCACGGTTCATCGACTGCCCAACCCTCACTAATTAATGCTCATTGAGTTATGGCGCTGGGCAATTTCACCATTTTTCGCTTTAATCTGGTAAGCCAGGTAAGATGGGAACCCACATCTGTACCCCTGTAAACCCGCATTTTATTCCATTCCTCAGGCATCCACAGTCAGCAGCCCACCGAATCTAGCAGTGAGGTTTAGTAAACGTCGCCTGTGGCACCTCGAGATACCCCTCCCCACCTTGATCGTTGAGCTGTCTCCTGCACGATGCGCTTCGTCGTCTCGTACTGAGCTACCCAGGTTCCCGACGTCCACGACGACAGCCCTTTCGCACCTGCCAGTTGGTCCGCGGGCTGGTATTCGAGCATTTCCAGCGACCCCAGAGCCTGGGGATCCCCTATCCGCCACCTGTGTACTTGACGAGTTGCGGAATAGTCACCGCACCCAATCTGCTGTCGTCCCACTGTACTAGACTTCGCTGGTCCAAAAGGATGGGCAGATCCCGAAGAGAGAGCAGCCTCGAGCACGATGTTCATCTCATAACAGCTCGGCTCGTGAAATTAATACATCTTCTCCGAAACACTACAAGTAGCACAGGGAACGATTGGCGATGGCAACACGGAAGTTAGGTTATTGTTTTTAACATACATCGTTAGAAATACTTTAATTATATAAAAAGAAAGCTCAACATAATTTTTCTCATAAAAATAGCACTTCAAATTAAACTGCATATTTATAAGTTATTTATTTTTTCCAATAACTCTAGGAGGCAAGACACTGTCTCTGTACATTCCGAACGATCTACATACAACAAACTTGGGTACTTCCTTTTCCATTTAACTTTCATCTCCTGTGCGAACGATTCTAAAAGAGATAAATATCGCATTAATATTCAATGACTAACGATGATGGTGATAAATTTGTACATTTGGGTTATGTGTATATTAACATAGATTTCCTTTAGTTATGAGTCCGCTTCTTGCAAAAAATAAACTTTGTTGTTGGCATTTTTTTTAAAGCTTTGAGGGAATTTTCAAGAAGTCTGCAGGGATTTTATGTTCACGAAATCTATCAACTTTGCTATTGTTTTCATTTGCACGTTTGGATCATGTGGAGAGCGTGGAGTGGTAGAGCAAGAGATGTGCGGAATTTGGTTAATTGTTACGGGCGGCTACAATTCGCGTGTCGAATGCTGTTTCAATGCAAAAGTTTTGGTGAGATTTTTTAAATATTGCATCTTAGATCTGGAAGATCGTCATACATGAAGGCCCTGCCACAATTGTCGCAGGGCCAACTGTGGCTCATGACGGAGCCGTTCGATGGCACTGTCAGTCCATGCAGATTTCTGTGCGTGCCACACTAGCCATGTGTCGATTGGCCTGGTGAGCGCTTTCTCGTGCTCTCGCGATTACGTCATAATGATATCAGAGAGAACGCTCTCTGGTTGTCTTAATTCGTCCGTAAGTGCGCGAGCACAAAGTTGGGTAATTATTCAGTTTAGGGGCTTTTAGGTAACCCCCCCCCCTCGAAAAGTGGTATATTTCCATTCTACTAATTACGCAGAACACGAATATACTAGGATCATTAGCGTATGACTAAGTTCCTAATATGTGCCCACCTAACCTAACAGAAATTAACTCCACGATGAGTGAATCACTATTTTTCATTTTTAAACTAACCTAGAATTTTTGTGTTTCAAACTAACCTAGGATTCTAGATTTTTAAACTAACCTAAGATTTTAGGGTAGCGTCGGATCAGCAATGCGTGGCCATTAATAATGGCGATCGACGTAAACAAATCAGCCAAACTGCTCGTACATTTCACAATTTTGTAAATTTTTTAAAAATATGTTCTACTTATTTTAATATGACCTCCTCCTAAATATGAACAAGGTAAGCTGTGCAGAACCAATTAATGCTACTTTTTGTTGGTCTAGGACGTTTCGTTCAGAAAAGCCCTTAAACTGCATAATTACCCAAAGATGTATACTCGCTGGTGTTCTCTCGCACATACTGGTCACAAGCCATACTTGTATATATTGTCTTGTAATAGTATCTTTCTGGGTCAAAACCACGTGTTATTTTACCTGTGAGTGAATAATTTCAACTGTTTTAGTCAACAAAATAATTTACTTAACACATATTTATAAAAATAAGTTTTTGTCACTACTGCAACATGACAGTAATACATAAAACACAATTAATAGTACTTTATGTGCTAACAATTATTCTGGTAGTCCATTTTTGGAACATATATAAATTACTAGCTTTTACCTGCAGCTTTGCTTGTGTGGTTATAGTAACAAACTTATAGGGAGAAATAACGGTATTTGTTGGTAGACAGACACTGATCATAAACACAGAACAAAGCAAACAAAGCATTAACAATATAATTTTTTGGTGCTAGAATTGCTCTTTTACATAGCCACTGGTCATCATTTATATTTCTTTGTAGATCTGGGTAAATGCTACCAATCAGTTCCTTATCACTCTGCGCCATACTACTAAAATCCCCCGTTAGTGACACACAGCCCTTGGCATCTATTTCTAACCGCCCATCTCCAATTTTTAATAGTGTATCAGCATAATGTCCTGTATCAGTGTCATTGTAGAGGTGCACACTAATATTTGTCATGCTGAACTTCTTGACATTTGCCAATAAGCCTGACGACTTGAGACGGGCTTTGATTTCATCTGCAGGTGTGCCCCTCTGAATCACCGGTAGAGTTTGGCGGAAGTCACCAGCCAGTAATACAACCATTCCTCCCATAATGTCTGTATTGTTTTGTATATTGTGAAGAGTAAAAACAGCTCTCTGTGTGATGTTGGAAAGATACTAGAGAGGTTGTCTCAGGCAGTGTCTCAATTGGCCCAGAGAGCACTTTCGTTCAATCCATCTCGCGACCACGTCATGACATTGGAGAGAACACTCTCTGATCATCTCAATTCGTTAGAGAGAGCACAAAGTTGTATACTCGGTAGTGCCGTCTCGCACTCTGACCATGTGTCAAATTTGTTTACGTTGTCTCAGTGTCTGAATAAGGTTATAGTAGCGTTCTGGGTTAAAACCACAGTATTTTATGCACTAAAAATTATTTGTTAATTTTTTTGAAAATATACATGCCTAAGTTTTTACAATAGTCTATGACTGTGATGTTAGCTAAACAGGATTTAGCGCCTTTTGGCGTCAGAAGTTTGCGTGATGTTGGAGAAAAATGAGAGAGTGGTTGTCTCAATTTCACAGAGTGAGAGCACGAAGCAGTGTTCTCGCCAGCACAAAGCATTGCTCTCACCACGTTGTGTGAAAGAGCTCTCTCTGGAAAGAGTATTCTTTAAATTGAGACATGGCCACAGTAAGGTTGTCTGATGGATGCAGTTTAAAAAACAGTTAGCCATTACTATTTACATTTCTGTTACCATTATTATATTATATTGCTTGTTATTAATTTATCAAAAAGACCTTGAAAACGCACTGCATCACTTAGTAAACAGTCCAGCTGTTTATATAGAAACAAAACAAATCTATTAGCTATTAAATATGTTATGTAAGCATCATACCTTTTTTCATGCTTTTTCTTTTCTGTGTATAAACAGTGCACCTCATTGACTTCAGCGCTGATGTTGCAGTCCATCGTGTCTGACCTCAAAAGCTAAAGCTTGGCCATCCCCAGTCTGTCAGCACCTCACCTCTGTACCATCAGCATCTGATGTCACAGGTCACGTGAACCATTCAAATTCTGGATCGGCGACAGCATGCTCAGCTTGAACAGATCAGAATACTTCTGCTCAATTGTGGCAGGTCCTTAATGATACTTTATTGATGGTTAACGGAAAAAAGGAAAAACCATACTACCCGCAAATGGTGTATATTACCATTATTAACAAATCCATGTAGACCTCAAAAATTCAACGCACAATCAACGTAATTTTGTATATGTGTAGCATATTAAGAGTCATTTAAGGTAATTTACTATATGTCTGCACATACAGTTTCTGATTACCAAATTAAATCTTAATTTGTGNTTAAGAGTCATTTAAGGTAATTTACTATATGTCTGCACATACAGTTTCTGATTACCAAATTAAATCTTAATTTGTCCATATTTTTATAACTGAATGTAGGTAGCCTATATTGTATGTGAATAATAGCACAGCAAGTAATATTGTACATGTAAGCATTTGACAAGGTAAAAATGTAATCATTTTATCAAATGCTATAAATAAGCTTCCTTTAGAACACTCAGGAATATCGAAGTAATAGCACAAAAATGATGTGTGTTACCAACAAATTTATGTAATCAAGAAAAGTATCACAACTTTTTTGTCTGTTAATCCTCTTTATGCTGTTTCAGAATTTTTGAATTTTGATTTCAACGATTTTGTATTTTGTCAGTGGCTTGTGTACTCCCACTAGGGTCGAGGGAGGGTGCAGTTACTGTGGCGGGGATTCCTACGAAGCTGGGTCTGCACTAATTCTCGTCTGAACTTACCCTGGTTCCTTCGCCGTGTGGCTGCTTATCAGCTATTTCTCTTGCGTGGCACAAGGGTCATCCCCGAGCTAATAATCTTGGGACTTACCCTGTTTTCTTCGGCTTCGGTTCTTCCCTGCGGGTGAATCCCTGGGTGGAAGTTTCATTGTCAGCTGCCTGCTCTAGCTAGCTGCCTGCCCTGGATAACTATACAGGATGTGGCAACAGCGCTATATCCCATGTCCACGCCATGCGTCAGCCTCATATTACCAATATGTGAGCATGCCGCAGCTATGGGGAACAGTACCACCCTCGTTTATAATAAACCACATATTACTGGACATATGTCCATTAGACCTTTTTTGTTCCTTATCCTCTCAGGGATCGTCTCCTGCAGTTTGTCCCTATTGCTCAAAATAATCCTGTATATTTTAATTCTACCTGGATTTGTTTAATTTCACATATTTTCTTTCATGGGGAACTGTCTCTTTGCATGTTATAGTGGCTCTTACTAAATTATTGCAAGAAACTTCATGAAATAACAGGGAAAAATTTCAATTACAGTCCACAAGGAACTGAATGGATGTCTACGTATAGACACTGAAATTACTATTTAAAGGGGATTGGGAAATTTGGGCAGTGCGTGGCAACCAGTTCTTTTATTTGAACACAAGAATAATAATCCACTATACATTTTGTCAGGAATACCACAATATGCTACTAAATTTATCCAGAGGCTTACATCACCTCTGGTGCAAAACCACATGATCCTAAATGGTAAATACCTTTGATGAAATTTTATTTATGTGATTTCATCTTCACTGACACTGACACTTTGTAATAGACTGGAAGTGATTTCATTGTTTAGGAACGCATTGTGGACGAAGCGCTTATTTCATAGTTCATAATTCACTTAAACATTTGTTACGACTAACCATAAAAAAATTTATATGGCATCTTAGCGTAGAGATGCAAATCATTCCTGTGTAAGTTAATGAAGAGTGAAGACAGTTATATTATTTTGCATTAAATTGTGTAATCGTTACAGGTATAAAGTTGAGTCTATAATTAAGATTTTAAGAGGTGACTGTGTTCAAGTATACAGATAGGAATCCAGAACAAATGGAAATGTGTTTATCATTGTGATGTTAGTCCTGAAAAATGTTAAGAGACTTAATGAACTGAAATAAGAACAGTTATTAACTATGTCTTTAATTGTGTTACATTTAAAAGTTTACTGTTACTAAAATAAGGCAATCAATTTATTAATGTTTATGTAAAATGACAAGCAGCCTACAAAAAAAAAGTAAAAAAAAAGAACAACGTAATGCGAAAGGGTGCTAGAATAAGACTAGATACAGTATAATAAGATTTGTGTCTATGAATTATAATGAGTGCTGTAGTTGGAAATTGCATATTTTAATTGTAAAAACATTTTAAAAAACTGTTTAATTTCAAATGGAATTTTGAAGTAGAGGTAGAAAGTAAACTAGGTAATTGCATGGTAGGCAAATGTAAATTAGTGGTTTTCTTGCAGTGCATTTAATTAAAGTGTGGGAAAAGCTTATAGAGTTGGTGTTTGTTGCAAATTAATAGTTAATGTGTGGAGGTGTGAAATGTAAGTTCTGTTGTCACAGTTATGGTATGTAGTTAGTATTTTCTATTTGAATTTATCATTTTTATATGTGAATTAAAGTGGTATGATTAAAAGGAAATAATGTGAAACTTTCAAGAAAATAATAGAATAAATATAAACAACATTGAGAAGAGTATGTGTAATATAAAATGTTTTTGAAAAATTAATTATATTGCTATGTAAAAGCTGTGATTTGACCCACGTGTGGTTAAGTTTTGTTTAGTAGATACGGTGTATGGTATGATAAATAATGTATTGAAGAGATATGTGTAATACAAAATTTTTATTAAAAATGATTAAGATTGCTGTGTAAAATATGTTATTCTGCCAATGTGTGTTTAGGTTTTGTTTGGTAGATATGGTCCATTACATATAAGAAGGCCAGATTCTGACATTCAGTGAGCGGCAATTTGAGGTATACGAAACAAAAAAAGTGCCATTTACAAAATCCTGTATCAGCTGATGCATGATGGAACAAAAGTTAAAATTACGTTGGCTATACTGAGTGCACTGCTGATGCACATCAGAAAAACAGAAAATACGCGGATAAGAAAGAGTTCTTAGATTTATTAATACATTTTATTTTACGAGGTCACAAAACAATGGTTGTTAGTGTTAAAAACTAAACTTTGTGATATTGTAGTAATGTTTAGGTGTTCAAAATGAAATGTACAATAGAACGATACGACGTGGAAAAGTTTTCTGAAGTTGTGCGAACTTCAGAAAGCTTTTTCACGTCGTACCATCCCTCTCCAACCTCGCTTGATATTAATTCCAAAAACATACAGAAATATTGCATAATATTGTTAAATTATTTTTTGTAATAATTTGACGAAACGACACAAATTTGAAATATATTTCCAGCCCGTAATATAAGAACTATCAACTTTAAAAAAGACACTATCTGTAGACCAAAAAAAGGGTTGCTCAAACTTTGCAGTGATGTGCTATGCGAGCCATCTGTCGGATATTTTGTGAGGTTTTACCTGCCAGAAATGAACCGCTTTCCTGCGCGATATATAATGAATTTACAAACAGATGCCAATAGTTATATTTTTCCACGAGCTCTGCATAATTTTTAAAGTAACATATATTTCATGTACAACAATTTGGAGTACAAGTAATATATATTCGACGTGTAATCGTTCGTCTTCATAAATTATACGCCATATTGTTCTCTCGAAACCCATCTCCTTGTTTCCGTAGAAAGTGAGACACGTGTGAATAGTTTTTAAGCAATTCTAACGTTATTCCACGTCACATATTTCCAACTTGAATATATTAGCTCTAACGTCCAAAGTGTAATAATAGATACAACAGACAGTCTCGCAAATGTTAACCCAAATTCACTATCTCTGACAAATTAAAAAAGAGTTAGAAAATATTTAATTATTTGTAACATTTTATATTTTTACTTTTATAACCTACTTATTTTTTTAGACAGATGTCAGTCTTAAAATATCTTAAAATTTGTTTAGCATCACAGTACAATGGCAAGTGGATTAACTGACAGCGTGTTGATAAAAAATACAGCCCCGACTTGACGGACCAGCTGATGACGCAAGGATACGTAGTCAGATGTAAACAGTGGCTCTACTTTCGCCGAGCTGTCAAAAAGTGGCCTCCTTATATGCTACAGAATATATCAGGTTGTATGCTAGAGTGGATGGGCTGAAGTGTATTTAATCCATATCAAAGGTGGTATTGAGTAGTACATCTGATCCCAACCATGTGTGTTTTAAATTTTGTTTGATAATTATTGTGTTGTATACTAGAGCAGATATGGTCCAAGTGCATTTCCCAATATGAAACATGGTATTGGGTAGTACACCTGATCTCATCCACTCGAGTGTATCAGGTGCATTAGAATTGGTATAGTCCATTATAAGAAGCCCACTTTCTGACAGGTCTGCAGAAGTAGCGCCACTGTTTACAACTGACTACATCTGACTACGTATTCTTCCGCCATCAGCTGGTCCGTCAAGTCGGGGCTGTGTTTTTTATCAACACGCTGTCAGTTAATCCACTTGCCATTGTACTGTATGCTAAACAAATTTTAAGATACTTTAAGACTGATATCTGTCTAAAAAAATAAGTAGGTTATAAAAGTAAAAATATAAAATGTTACAAATAATTAAATATTTTCTAACTCTTTTGTAATTTTTCAGAGATAGTGAATTTGGTTAACATTTGCGAGACTGTCTGTTGTATCTATTATCACACTTTGGGCGTTATAGCTAATATATTCGAGTTTGAAATATGTGACGTGGAATAACATTAGAATTGCTTAAAAACTATTCACGCGTTTCACTTTCTACAAACAAGGAGATGGGTTTCATGAGAACAATATGGCGTATAATTTACGTAGACGAACGATTACACGCCGAATATAAATACTTGTACTCCAAATTGTTGTACATGAAATATAGGTTACTTTAAAAATTACGCAGAGCTCGTGGAAAAATATAACTATTGGCATCTGTTTGTAAATTCATTATATATCGCGCAGGAAAGCGGTTCATTTCTGGCTGGTAAAACCTCACAAAATATCCGACAGATGGCTCGCATAGCACATCACGGCAAAGTTTGAGCAACCCTTTTTTTTGGTCTACAGATACTGTCTTTTTTAAAGTTTATAGTTCATATATTATGGGCTGGAAATATATTTCAAATTCGTGTCGTTTCGTCAAATTATTAGAAAAAATAATTTAACAATATTATGCAATATTTCTGTATGTTTTTGGAATTAATATCAAGCGAGGTTGGAGAGGGATGGTACGACGTGAAAAAGCTTTCTGAAGTTCGCACAACTTCAGAAAACTTTTCCACGTCGTATCGTTCTATTGTACATTTCATTTTGAACACCTAAACATTACTACAATATCACAAAGTTTAGTTTTTAACACTAACAACCATTGTTTTGTGACCTCGTAAAATAAAATGTATTAATAAATCTAAGAACTCTTTCTTATCCGCGTATTTTCTGTTTTTCTTACGTGCATTGGCAGTGCACTCAGAATAGCCAACGTAATTTTAACTTTTGTTCGTTCATGCATCAGCTGACACAGGATTTTGTAAATGGCACTTTGTTTGTTTTGTATACGTCAATTTGCCACTCACTGACTGTCAGATAGTGACCTTTTTATACCGTATGGACCATATCACGTGTGCACTGAATGAATGAGCTAAAATGTGCTATACAATGCCAAGATGGGTATCTTATAGTACAATTTAGCCCATCCGCTCAAGTGTACTTTGTGATACTGGCATAAATAGGTGTTCTCGCCTAAAAATCCCAGCATTCCCATAAATGCACCATTAAGATGTGTGAGAAGGATGGGGAAACTGTGCAATGTCAGGGATGTCATTGATGCCGTATTGTTAAAGTTGTAACTTAGTGTACTATATGATACAGATAATAACTATTTCCCGGAATTACGTACATCTCCAAGTCCTTTGCATTTTGGGTTGTGGAGTTGGGACACACAACCAGTTTTGGTAAAGTAGTGTGAAGGCAACTGGGATCCGTGACATTTCCAAGAGAAATGCCAACAGTAANCATTGATGCCGTATTGTTAAAGTTGTAACTTAGTGTACTATGTGATGCAGATAATAACTATTTCCCGGAATTACGTACATCTCCAAGTCCTTTGCATTTTGGGTTGTGGAGTTGGTACACACACAACCAGTTTTGGTAAAGTAGTGTGAAGGCAACTGGGATCCGTGACATTTCCAAGAGAAATGCCAACAGTAAAGTGATCTGTATGTCATATTACACAATAAAATACAAAGTATGATACCTAATATTATATGATGACAGTTTATTTCTAAATATTTGTTGCCAACTTAATTTCCTTTGCTGTGATGTGAACATTACACAATGTGTGTGCTGCAGTTTCTCACTCACCTTCCAACTCTCAATTCTTCTCTCTACTGAATGTTTGTATAACCTTAGGTTTAATTTCACCTGAACAACCCTATTGTAACCGTTACAGGCAGAGCTGGAGGATGCCTTGAAACGCAGGGGACCAGACAAGTATTCCTCCATTTCACTCCACATTGAAGATGACTGTACCATTCATCTAAATGGCAGTGTGCTGTGGACCCAGGGTTGTAACATCACTACACAGCCTCTTGTAGATGCCGGTGGGGGTGTTCTTCTGTGGAATGGGGACGTATTTGGAGGGGAGATGGTGAGTAGCTTGCTAGTCTTTGTCACGTGGCATTCATGGAGTACTATAGTTTAATACTGTCAGCACCTCTGTGCATACCTTATTTCATTGCTTAATGGTCACACATTTCATACTAAAAATATCCTTGAAAATTTGGGGTGCAACTATTATGTGAATCATTGATTAGATATTTGACAAAAACCATTAATAATGACTGTTTTCAGTGTAACTAATGTCAGTTGTGTTCCTGGTCAGTACTTGACATCCATTTCTTGTAAATGGTGCTGATTTCCATTAAATTGTTTGTATATGCAAACCTCTATTACCAGGGAATGTACTGTCTATCAACCAATGCAGCAGCCATATTTAATTCATATTTAGGTGGCTGTAAAATAACTAAGATTAATATATAGAATATTTCTGAACTTTGCTTAGAGTAAAATATTAAATAGAAAACATCAAAAAAATCCTATTAAATTTAGGGTAAGTTTACATAACCAAAATTATTTGTTTTGGTAAATTCATTGTAAAGTATGTTTGCTTAAATCGTGAATGTCGCTGTCCTTAGTGCAAAATTGGTTAAAGCAAATAACCTCCCTCCAACACACAAATACAGACTCTAAACAAACAAATAGCTGAAAGAGAAAATGCCTTAAAATATGGCAGTAATTTGGTATTTTGTGTTAGGAAAATTCTATTATACATTAAATACTATAAAAATTCTTCATAAAAAATTTTTTTTATGTTGTGCAAACTGTTCAGCATAGTGGTTTACAAAGAAAGAATTTTGTGAATATGGTACTAAGAATAAAATAAGGACAGGTGATAATCAATGATGAAAAAGTAACTGCTATTTGTCACACCCCCAACTTTGTCACTAGTTGCCACCATTCCAGGAATGTTGTCACCACTCCCATCTCAAGCACAGCACAACCTTGCTTCCTCTCCTTACATGCCTTGTGACTAGAGAAGCAGCAATTTGTTCTCATCTATGGCTATCTTCTGGCATGTTTGGCTGCAGCTTGTCAAGAGCAGGTGCTGAGTTTCCTCCCCGTACACACCTGGTGGGAGTGGAACTGCCTGCTTTGCAACTACACCACGCACAGAACTTCTTGGTCACTCAAGGTTAATCTATCTGTGGCACTCCTTCCAGCAGCTGGTGCCAGTAACCTTTCGTGGCTGTGCTCTGTTGCCTAGTTTGCAGTGTTATAAAGGCCACAGTGATTCGAACAATATGTTTCTCAGATGAGCTCAAAACATTATGAAATATTTTATTAGAATTCAGTCACTTTTTGCAAAAGGCTCATTTTGCGGAATAAATAGGTGAAAATCATAGGACTGTATCTTTATCCATTCCTGTTTTACATTATTAAGGAGAGTGCACGACAGCATAAACTTATGACTATTTTTCAGAATAGAGGATTTTATTTGTTCTTTCCCTGACAGAAAACCATATTTTGTAGGTATATCTAAATGTGGTAATTTTGCTTTGAAGAAGGTGATGATGTAGTCTGACTAGTGCTTAGTGACACTAGATTTTTCCCTCTACTAAATTATCAAATAAAGAATTTCGCTGAATATAAATTTCAAACAAAATTAACAATTTGACAGAGAGACCATGTGATGTCGTTAAACGTACAGTGTAACAAATTAAGAGGGGGCAATGACCAGAAAATTTGCGTGACTACCCAAGTCTGTCTTCCAAGGTCAGGAGTGGATCAGTTCTGATAGCCTCGTTGCAATACGTGTTGGTGTTTCACTGTCAATGTGTAGCTTTGCTTTCCCTTCTCCAGTTACTGGTGAAAGGGCATGAGGCCATGCGGCTACATGTAACAGTAAGTATCATCAGTTACATTCTGACACAAAAATGACTGAATCATGCTATGTGAGGACTGCTGCTTTATAGTTACAATATCTGTCTTTTAAAACAAAAGTGTATAGCATTTATTGTTTGCTGCCTCTTGATATTTGCTTAGAAATTTTTACACAGTACGAATTTAATTGCAAAATTTAAATTTGACCTGTATTTTATTTTTGTTCCGTATTTGACACTTCAAAAAATTGTACTTTGGAAAATTCTGTTTTCAAAATGTAAAGTGAGTTTTTAAAAGTGATCTAAAGTGCAAAATAACCACATGTTCTCTTTTGGTTGGCCTTTTGTAGCAGAAACTGTTTGTAGGCTAGGTACAGCAGCGAATCAGATACAGAAATTCTGTCAAGTGAGTTGTCATGCAATTCGTTCCTCCACGTGATGTCTGCCGTGAGAGGTCCGTTCAGCATAGTGTACTGGGACCCAGTGGCCAAGTGCGTTTGGTTTGGAAGAGATCGCTTAGGCCGCCACAGTCTGCTGCTGTGGTGCAGTCCACAACAAAACCAGATTCTTGCCATTACTTCTGTGGCCAGCAAAATGCTGCAATACATCACTGAGGTTCCAGCCATTGGGCTCTACTCTGCTGTATATAATGATGGAGGTTGGTTCAAGTACATTGATGTTTATTTTAAGTGTATGCATTGCAGCACAGCAAAATGTAACTTTGTGGTAATGCAAGCAAGGAAGATAGATATTGGTATAATGGAGAGTACATTTGTAACATTTGTCAACTGTAAAGCACTTACAATGTAGAATAAATGAAACACTCGTATTTTTATATTATGTTATAATTTTTCTTGAATTTTAGTCATTAAAGTTTGACATATGTACACAGTAAAAGAATTAAAAGATAGGAGTACATTATTGTAATCTTGCAATGCAATGCTTACAGGAAAGACTCGCAAGATAAAACATAAAATTTGTAACATTATGTACTGTTTTAACTTTGCATGTCAGATCAGTAATTCAGCAGGCACATACATTATTTTGGCAGCATTTTTATTATCTTAAAATATTCTCTATTTTTATTGTTATACAAAACACATACATGAGTATTTGGAGTGTAGTGTTTGTTGCATAACAACCTTGCAAAAAAATGTTAAATACTTGTAATTTCTTCTATAGCTCGGAAAAAACATGTTCACTTTATTTTTCTCCTTTTTGTTTGGAACAATAGTGTGATAGCATTAAATTTATAACAAATCAACAAAATTCTGAATTTTGTTTCTTTTTTCTATAAAATTAAACAATTTACAAAAAAAAAATTGCTGAAAAATTTTAAAAAGATTTAATTTAACTAATTAATTTTTGTAACAATTCAGCAAGAATATAGCAGTGTTTATAATGTGAGAGATAAATTCAATACTTCCCTGTTAGTTTGGCAGTTGTGACTTGTTTACAGTTTGCGAGTTGTGTAAAAGTTGTGAAAGTGAAACACAAGTGTGAGAAAGTGTGCGCCTGAAGTAAACAAAAATAAACCACTTTTAATGTTGACTAGTTTTGGAAAACTATTTGATTTCTTTTCTAGAAATGGAAACAACATAACAGTGTCGTATAATTTGTGCTGGCTGTTGGCAAAGACCTTAAGTGCTGCAAGGAATTCATCTTTGAATTTGAAGCAGCATATACATGTTAGTAACATAATTGTTAATTATTCTTTTTCGTATGTGAATTAAGAGATTTCAAAAATAATAATACCTCCATGGATAAAATGGATTATTGTTCATTCCAATAAATAGTGACTGCAGAGATAATCATTACCAGTGTCTGAATCTGATTTAGGCATAATTTTGCAAAACTTTAACCAAATTTTGTATAACTTTAGCTGAGCTGTTAGTATTACAGTCCCAATATCAAGATATTTTAAATGTCTGGGACATTATTTATACTGTGTTTGAGTTTTCTTCAACCATAAAGTTAGATTTAAGTTTTGTACCATAATGTTTAATGTTAAAGTATGTTACAACCTTCCTTTTGTGAATGACATTAAAAAAATATTTAATTTTGTTATGTTGTGAGTGCCATATGCATTATGTAAGATGATTTAGTAATAACTGTGAGACACTATGAACCATTATCAAACACTTTACTGATACTCATCACTACAAAGTACAGTACAAACTCTTGTTAACTAACAATTATGTAACAGATTACACTCATAGCAAGACCATGCTCGACCCGCCATTACAACATCCAGTCTACTGTCTTTGGTCATGCCACTTCCTTTCAGAGTCCATAGATACATTTGTCACATCTCCCTCTGTTACTATACATAAGACATAATATAAAACACAGAAATACAATCATTGACTACTGTAAACATACTGGTTCACATTCCAGTGATTACATAGTCTGCTAGATATTTAGACTTATGTACCCTTCGACCTGATAAGAGTACTGAGAGCCATTCCTGATGGTTGTTCCTGTGGTCCATTCATAGTCTGAGCAGGCAGAGGACAGTCCTGATCAACAGTATCCAAGTTCCATCACATTAGTAAAGTTATTTGACCTAGGGGAGTCGAGGATGTCATCCTCTGACTGTATGACTTGGAATGGGTCACCCTGATTATCCTGATGCAGGTGAGTTGTGTTCCTTTCTAACAAGAAACCCTCATCATTCATGACTAAATATGATCTAGTCCTCAATGGATTATACTCTACTACTACTCCTTTCTGTAAGCCTTTCCTGTCACTATTGGGGTGTCTAATCATTACATTCGCCCTTGGTTTCAAGTCCAACGGATTCTTCGTACCTCTGTTGTAATAACACTTTTGCCTATCCTGCCTTTGTCTGAGTAATTCTCTGGTCTCCCAGTCACTGTTGGTAGCATTTGGTTTGGGAACAAAGTTCAATAGGTAGCGCAGCTGTCTCTTATAGAATTTTTCAGATGGAGTCTGCAGGTTCCCCTCAATAGGAGTGTTCCTTAGTTCCAGTAACACTAGATGAACATCTTTCCCTTCATGCATTACTTTCTTGAGCATGTGCTTAACGGTTTGGATGTGGCGCTCCGCTAAATAATTTGACTGCAAGAAATGGGGATAGGACGTGATATGACTGAAGTCCCATTCAACTGCAAACTGGCAGAACAGAACTGCACTAAACTGCAGGCCATTGTCCGAGATTAATGTTTGGGGTATTCCATGCCTACTAAAAATAGACTTGCGTTTCTAAATAGTTACATAACTGTATAACTCTGTTAACTGTTCCACCTTCACAAATTTAGAGAAGTAGTCGACTACTATCAAATAATTATGATCGTATAAACTAAATCTATCTATGCTTAATGTAAGCCAAGGTCCATCAGGAATCTCTCTCACTAACATTGGTTCTTTTTAATTTTTTCTTTGCTATTTGAAGCATTTATGACAGTCCTCAACTATGTCTTCCAACTCTACACATATTAGGCCAAAATAAATGTTGCCTTGCTCTGTTTTTACATTTCTCCACTCCTATGTGGTTATAATGAATTCTACTTAACATTTCCTTCCTCAATTCTTTTGGTACTACCTCTTGGTCACCTTTAAATAGCAGTTCATCGCACGTACAACTGATCCCTATATTTATAAAATCATCTAGTCAAACAGTGACTCTTAGAAATATGATCCGGCCACCCCATTCTGGTCTGTTCGATAACTACTTGTTTTTCAGTATCTCTATTTGTTGCTACTTTCATTTCTACCAACCTCTATCAGTCATCAGTAGTTTGTGTATCAGAAAGCATACCTGAGACTCTGCTTCACTACTTGTGTCTGTACCTGCTGCCTGTTGTCTGTGTGGGGGATGAGTTCGTGAAAGTGCATCAGCCACATACAAATCTTTCCCTGGCACATGTACTAACGTAAAACTGTACTGCTAAAGACATAACCTAATTCTTGGTAACCTCATTATGCACTAGTTCAACGATTTCTTAAAAATTGGGATCAAAAACAAGTGATCAGTCTGAACCATGAAAATTGTTCAATATAGGTACTTTTCGAACCGGTAACAAATTGCTAACATTTCTTTTTCAATCTGTGCGTACTGTTGCTCAGTAGCTGTTTTGCTCTGGATGCATATGTTACAGGCAAGTTATCCCGAAGAATCACGGCTCCCAACCCATATTGTGACACGTCAACTGAGAGTGTTGCTGGTTTGTTTACATCAAAGAACTGTAAGATCGGGGCAGTGGTCAAGGTGGTTTTCAGTTTTTTAAAAGTCTGTTCATGCCAGTCTAGCCAGCACCAATCCACGCTATGTTTCTCAAGTTGCCTTAACTGATGGGTTAATTTCGTCAAGTGTGGTATGAACTTCGATACATAGGTTACCATCCCCAGAAATGTGAAGAATCTGCTTTATTTGTTGGTGTTGGTATATCTGTTATAGCTGTAACCTTGTCTACATCTGGCTCAATGCCTTTACTGCTTAGTTTATGGCCTACAGATATGACTTCTTGGACAGCTTAACTCCTTTTTTCCGCACCTTATCCAAAGCTGTTCTCAGTCACGCATCGTGTTCCTGTATCATAGTACTCCATATTATTATATCATCAACGTAAACTTCTACTCTGTCTAAACCCTCAAAAATTTCAGTGCATGCTCTACGAAACACTTGTGGTGTACTAGAGATGCCGTACTGTAAGCGAGTGAAGAAATACCTTCCAAATGGTGTTGCGAACGTTGTGAGCAATTTGGCTATCCTCATGTAATTTGATGTTCCAAAACCCTTTGTATCCATCAATTACTGAGAAGTACTTATCATTTGGCATACGGTTCACCATTTCATCAAAATTATTTCCCTTATTACAGCATTATTTAATGGAAATGGATCTAAACACAGTCTAAAGTGATTTGTCAGATTTTTGAACTAGCACTAAAGCATTGACCCAGTCTGAAGGTTCAGTCACGTTCCGGACTACTCCTAAATTTTCCCTTTTCCGTAACTCACCTTTCAAACCATCTAATAGGTGAAACAGTATTTTCTGATTGACAGCTATGTGGGATTCTACATTCTCCTTTATTTGTATCTTGTATATGTATTTAAATTCCCCGATCCCTCCAAACAGGTCTGCGTACTGACCTAACAACTCTCTAACTTCAGGAGCATTTGTTATAGATTCTATACTCTCCTGCCTCACACCCTGTCTTGCTTCATTTGTCTGGGCTGCTAACTGGTATTCTAGCGTGGTTAGTAACCCTAAAACTGGTAATGTTGCTGCTTGAAATTCTCCTATTCCTACCTTACCATGATCAAACTTGCACCTTGCCAGGCACGTACTAATGACCTCAATTTTCAAACCACTCAAATTGCTAAGTTGTGAAGTCGATTGCATAATACCAACCCCAAGCTTGACAGCAATTTTGTTAGGGAGCATGCTTACATCTTCTACACTACCTAGCTTTAACACAACAAATTTTCCTTTGATTACAACCTTAGTTGTCCATTCTGACCTTGTAAACACACCGTGATACTGAGTTTGATTGTCGTCGGTGACAGCTCCTAAAAACATAGTATCATGATAATCATTGTGAACATTGAAAGTGTCTACATTATTAATGTGGTCCCGGCTCCACCCCCTGTGGCATATATCCTACAGACCTGACATACCGTCCCTTTTTACATTGTGCATTAAACTGATAAAACCGTTACAATTGAAACACTGTTTCTGATAAGCTGGACATATCTGTGGGGGGGTGTTTCTTACCACATTTGAAACACTCAATTCAATTGTCACAGCCTTGATACCTAATTGTGGCTGCCTGGTACTGTCTACTTGTTCCGTAGGTTCCGTCGAGATTCTGCCGATTGGACATATTCATTTCTTGACAAACGCTGATTGTTGTTTACAGCCACTGATTATATCCTTTGGTGTTCTCACTGCGTCAACTGGTCCCTTCTGCTTCACACTGATTGCATGTGATCCAGGTCACTGGACACAGGCTCCCACACCGAGTTTGCACTAGTTGACACCACTAATAGTTAAATTTTTGTCAGTTGTGCTATTTTGCAAATAGAGATGGCCTTCTCACATTTTAAGTTGTCAGTATTGAGTAATTTATTTTTCACTTTTTCATCACTAATTCCACTGATAATTTTATCTCTAATAAGACTATCTCGCATGTCTCCAAACTCACAATCACAACTTAAGCGTTTTAGTTCCATCACATACTGATCTATTGTCTCATCATGTTGTTGGTTCCTGCAAAAAAACATCTGCCTCGCCACACTGGCATTCAATTTCGGTATGCAGTACTTCTCGAATGCATCCATAATTTTGGTATAATCCTTTAGTTCTTCATCAGGGCACTAAAGGTGTTATAAATGTCTAGTGCTTCCTCACCTATCACATGGAGTAAAATCACACTTTTTACCTCTGGTGTTTGAGTTGCACCACCACTCGCAAGCATGCACAAATTAAATGATTGTTTAAACTTCTTAAAGTTCTCTGCAATGTTGCCCGTAAATATCAGACATTTCGGCGGCTTTAACTTATTCATTCTTGATGTGTGTAGTCTCGTTACTAATCTCACCACGCCCGAATTTAACCTTGCCTGTCTCAACTCTCAGACATCTATTTGTGCGTCTATTTGTTTTGCGACTGAGCCATGTAATAACTGTGAGACACTTAAGAACCTTTATCAATACTGATACTCGTCACTACACAGTACATTAAAAGTTCTTGTTAACTCACAATTACGTTACATTAAAGATTACATTCATAGCTAGAGTCCATAAATACATATTTCACATATTCTTGTAATGATTACGTGGTTGGTGTAAAATGTTCTTCCAAATTGATTCTACTACTTTCTGATACAGGCCTATTTAATGGTCACTTCAGCTTTTCAATGCTCCACTTGAGGTCTAAAATAGTATGAATGTCATTTTACCTGTGTGGCTATAATCAACTCCATTTCACCAACAGATAAGATGTGTGTAATTTAAGTGCTCATCTGTACTGTTTGTTTTAATAATTATTTTTAGTTGTTATGGCCATGCCATTCATAGTGTAAATCTGTGTAATTAAAAATATTAATTTTCCAATTTTTAAAATAAAGTAGATAAGTTAAAAAAAACTCAGTGTAGGTTCAGAATAAAATTATTTAAGTATGGTGTCATACTACGTAAAAATTGTTAAAGAAAGTACTTGTTCTGCAGATTAAATCATATGCAGGACATGAAATATTGTTTTTTAAAGTAATTTCTAAACAAAACACATTTCATAAATGGTCCATAACGTGAGAAACGTCCTCCAGAAAACAATGGAAATTTCCATGTTGGCCGATGAAGATGTGTTTTTGCAGTAACAGGATCTAGGGCGATGCACTGTATCCTCACCTCTAATGAACAGCTCAGTTATCAAGCGAGAAACCTAGCAACTGCACATTGGAGTAACAGCTGTATCGTAGAATTTAAAGAGATATACTGCTTCTTGAAAATAGTTTACATATTATATTAAAATAAAAGCAATCTGTGAATGATATAGCTCAAAATTTTTATTTTATAAAATTTCAAACTATTGTGCATGTATCGACCATGCCACATTTTTTTAACAATGGGATTAAAATGCAATGCTTCATTAATAGTAACAGAAAAAGTGTGCATTATTTTGTTATTTGAAAATAAATGTGATTATTTTTGCACAATATAATGAAAATATGGCAGCTGAGAAGTTATTTGAAACTCATGAATCAACGTGGGCCACTTAAGAGAAGCACGCAATGCAGTTAATTACTTCCAAAAGCGCAATATTCTCTTTTGGCAGAATGAAATATATTTGTTTCAATGAAAAACCATTTCTATTGATGCAAAATTAAACTTCCTGTAGAAATTAGATTTCCTACTGAAGTGGTGGTTCAACTAGTGGCCTCATGTATATGCCAATCATTTTTTCGTGGGATTTTCTCCAAAAAACTAGCTGAGGCTTAGAATCGATGGCAGATTATAATTGTGTGAATACTGTACCACAATATTAGAGGATCATTTTCTAGGATTTGGCAGATTTCTTTTACTATATTGATTCATTGGTTTTTTATTTCAATACTGTCCGATTGCTAAAAAAAAACTGTTTTCATTTTAGGCTTGAGCAGTGTGTGCCTCTACCCATGGTCAGATGTAACAGAAGACCAGTTACTATCATTTAAGGAAGAGTTTGTGATCAAATGTTGTGTATCCCAGGAAAGACTACCATCACCACTTTCATTGCCAATGTGCACGAGTGTAACAGTTGGTGAACCACCAGAAGGTGAGCTGTTAGCTCTTACACTAGCAAGTACAGGTCTTGCTCCCATGCAAGTCATGGAGAGGCTTCTGCAGGACTGCTCCATGGCAGCGCGAGTGGATAAGTTCATCAGCATCCTTAACAAGGCAGTTAGCATGAGGGTCTCCACACAGCCAAGTGTGTGCCAGCTGTGTGCAACAAAGACAATCACTCGTGACAGCAGCGAGGTTTTGCTTAAGGGTCCTGATGATTGTAGACATGCAAAGACTGCGGTGCTGTTTTCCGGTGGCTTGGATTCTGCAGTTCTTGCGAGATTGGCACATGACTTTGTCCCCACCAGTGATCCCATCGACCTACTAAATGTAGCATTTGAGAAGCAGAGACCACCAGTTGAATCACAGTGTAGAAAGCAGAGAAGGAAAGGGGAGCAAGAGAATGTAGTTGCCTTTGATGTTCCGGACAGGAGGACTGGCAGACACACCCTACAAGAACTGAAAAAGTGTTTTCCACTGAGACAGTGGAACTTTGTGGAGGTAAGAACAATGAAGTAGTTGCATGTGTAAAAGTTTATCCAACTTATGCTGAAGTATTTAAAAAATGTTAAATTGCAGAAAATAAATCTAGTTTTTAAGTAAAATTGATTTTTACTTTAGTGTGTTCATCATTTACTGCTATTTATATTCAGGAGTCAGGTTAGTTTCAGTTCATACTGTTAAATCATTTTCCTCTTTACCGTACTTTTCAAAGGAAAGAAATGCTTATTAGATATTTGTGTGTGTGAGTGTCTGTCTCTGTACGTGAACGCATGCACCCCTCTTTCAATTTTTGAACACGTGAACTGAATTTCACCAACTGAGTACACACATAGTACTAAGTAAGAACATCTTACTTTTATAGTTTTCAACCACGCTGGGCTCTTACTTTCAAAATAGTGGCCATAATTTTTGGGTGATATGTTATATCTCTGAAACCATGTAACTGATTTAAACCAAATTTGGTATGTTTTCAGCGCAAGTTGTAAGCATTGAAAGTATAGGTGGATATTGTTGGTTCGCCATTTGAAAGATAGCATTACATGAAATATAAAACTATTACATTATGTCTAACTACTCAACCAATTCTCGCTTGATTTGGTACACAAGTAACACTATTGTAGGCCATGTAAACGTATGTAATTCAAATTGATGCAGCAATTGTTTGCAAAAATGTGGCCATACAAATATTTTATATTTATTTTGTATAACTACCATAACATTTAATCAATTTCCAAATTTTGTATGCAGACAGTATCTATTACAAGCACCATATATGCAAAAAAATTACCCATTATTGTCTGCCATTTTGTAAGATAACGCTATATGAACTAATAAAGTTTTTGTGTAATATCTCGGGGGGAGGGGGAATAAATTGACCAATTCCTAGCAAATTTAGCAAACAAGTATTACTGCAGAAGGTGATATACACAAACATTTTTTAAGTATGTCATACATTTACAGACCCCTATCTTTAAAATGGTGATAATATAGCTATTTTAGCATAGTATGCTATATATTCGATACCATGTAATCAATTCCAACTTAACTTTGTATGCTGGGAGTATGTATTACAAAATCAGTTGTGTGTACATGGATCTTCTTTTATCCTCCATTTTGTAAGATAGTCTCACATAAATAAATAAAGTTGTATGTCTTAACTCAGGAAATAATTGATAGATTCCTATCAAATATGGCGAACAATTAGTACTGCTGCAGGTGTTGTTAACTAGTATTTTTTAAGTAGCACACACTTATTTTCAAAATGGCGGCTCTATAGCTATTATAGTTTTGTATGTAATTGATGTAATGTATGTAATTGTATGTAATTAATTCCAACATAACTTTTTATGCTGGCAGAATATATCGTAACCATCAAATGTGTCCACACAAAGTCTCTTTTGTCCACCATATTTTACAATAATATAAATTTGACAAATTAGAATTATGTTATCTCTGGAAAAAAACAACAGATTGCTACCAAATTTGGCTAACAAGTAGCACTATGGCAGGCCATGTAAACTGATAGGTTTTGAGTTGATCACACACACATTTTCAAAATGGCGGCTATTTAATTTTAGCTCAGAATGTTTTATCTATAAAACTACAAAATAAATTTCAACTTAACTCTGTATGCTGACAGTATTTATTATATCCATCAAATTGGTCTATACAAAGTCTCATTTCTTTGCCATTTTGTAAGATAGCCCCACCTAAAATAATGAAGTTTTTGTGTAGTATCTCAGGAAACAATTAACTGATTTCTTTCAAATTTGGCGAAGCAGTTGCACTGTGGTAGATCATATTAATTCTTATGTTTTAAGTGTGCAAGTCTCTTATTTTCTGAATGGCAGCTATAACAACATTTTAGCTTAGTGTGCTATATCTACGAAACTATTTAACAGGTTTTAATTTAACTTTGTATATAGTTTCTTGCAATAATTGAATGTGCTAATACATAACCTTGTTGTCCTCTATTTATGAAGATTGCCACATGAAAAATGGAGGTTTTACGCCATATCTCAAGGACCAATCAACCGATTCCTACCAAAATTTCATGCAATTAGTGCTACAGTAGAGGATGTAAATTAACATTTAGGTGCGGCAAGCATTGTTTAATGGGGTTTATACAAAAAATTTAATTCAACAGACTTGCTAACTTGTACGGTTTATCCATAACATTTACGGATTTTCAACGTTTGCCAAATATTAAAACATTGTTTTGTTTTTTATCAACAGGACATGCCTGTTTATTTTATATTGGCCCTACACTCTCGTGTTTCGCATTAGCCATTTGTATTGTAGTGGTGTACATGTAGCCAATAGGGAAACATTTTTGTTTTTAAATTAAATATTGTTTCCCATTGGCCATCTCAATTTTAGTTTGACTTAAGTAGCCAACGATGAAGCGTGTTACATAAGGTCTTTGTTTCTCAAAATGGCATGTTTCTTTCCAGGAGTTTGTTAAATTGCGTTAGTCAGTAGTAAGATGAATCTCATTACAATAATACACCTATCAGTTTACGTTTTCGTCTCCGTGTTTTAGTGCCAGTATTACTGGAATACCATTCAAAGCATAAGTGTTCAGTATATTTTGTAATGGTTTGAATTATTTTGGTTTTTAACATTTAGCCATCCATGGCATTTAGGTTACATGCAGCTTTTCTGTTCAGGACTTTTAAATTGAACAATGTTGTGACTGTTTAAACGTATTTGGTTTAAAGACTTTTTTCATGGCGGGAAAACCTAAGAAACAGAATTTTCAAATGTTCCATGAATCTTACAGCCAGGATTTTCCTTACATTTTAAAGTCCGATAAGGGGTACAAATTCGTATTTTGTTCTATATGCCGCTTAAATTTTAATATTGCACAGGGGAAGGAATGACATTACAAATCACTTGATATGTTCCAAACATGTCATAAACATCAAAAATGCAAAACAAAAAGTGTAGCAGCATTTTCTATGGTGAAATTTAACACATCTCTAATATGTACATACTTAGCATTTTTTAATGCCCTTTTTTGTTTGGGGTAGTTATTTAATCTTCATGAATACATTTTACAAGGAGCATCACAACTTAATGAAACTGGTAAGCCATGATACTTTTTTCTCGCGAAGACTTTCTGTTAAATTTTTAGGTTTAATTGTATGCTGGTAAATAGTGAATGAATAGTGTGGTATGCATAATGGGTGATAGTTTTTTGTAGGGGTTTCAGTACTGTGTGATATTGACAAAATATTCAGCATAGAATTTATGCATTGTTTTAAATTTTTGGAAACTTTTACTGATAACTGTTTTGGAAAGTGGCGCGGAGTGCTCAGTAGTGTACAAGCGTTGGTCTGGAGCAGTGCGTTTATAATTTGTGTGAATCCCAATTAATATTCACAGAGCCATGAGGCGAGCACGTTATTATAAGAAGAGATATATTTCAAGACCTGTGTTTCGGAATATTGGTACTTTCGATTGTGATGTTACGAAGGACGATACTGTTTTTGTAAAGCAAGTTACAACTGCAGAAGAGAGCTTTGTTCTTCTCAGTTTTATGTATCGGTTTGCTCTTCAGGGTATGACGGCACACAATGGATCTGGTATTCTGGAAGTTTGTTTCTACAGACATCCTCACAACAGTACAGTGACAGGTGTTAATTATTTGAGTCAGATTGATTCAATAGACATTATATGTTGGAAGACTTTTGCTATTAATGAACTTGTTGCTATTTCTAATTCTGTTATTGCCATGTCTCCTTCTCCAGTATTGTATTCCCGACGTAGGCTTAAGTTTGAGCTAGGAGATGCGAATATGTTTTATTATGAAACGTTTCAACATAATTAAACCAAATTTTTGTTGGCTAACAGTATTTAATAGTCCTATATAAGGCCATGTAAACTTACGTGATTTAAGTGGGATTAGACATTGGTTTTCAAAATGGTGGATTTATAAATATTTTGATAAGTTTGTCATATCTATTAAATTTTAACCAAATTCAACCAAATTTTTTATGCTGACAGTATCTTATTAGAAGCATTATATACAGAACCGCTCTTTTTTTTGGCAATGTGATAAGATAGCATTTTAAAAAAAAGAAAATTTTTCTTCCCGATCTTGGGGACCAATAAACTGATTTCTATTTATTTCTTCTCACATGTAACGCTACAGTAGCCCATGCAAAATTACTTGTCTTACGTGGCTCAGACACATAATTTCAAAATTATATCCTTGCAAATATTTCAGGTTAGTGACCATGTAACATTTCAGTAGAATTAGAAGGGAGAAATTCTGTTTTCTTGTTATTTAATGAATCGTTCTTCTCCTCCAACAAATTATACAAAAAATCACTCATTGTACATTATCGAGTATTATATTTAAAAACATATTGTAGCAATTATCTATTAAATTATCTCAATTTTATGATTATTGTATTTATCTTTGGCACACACTGTTCCTTCTTGCCGGTGGTGACTACATTTCTAACAGGAAAAAACTTTTAGCGTCACATTTGTTGTTACTTGCATTCTGGTTGGCTGTCTTCTGACTATGCAACACTTCTCGTCCAATCAACAATGGTGAAATGAGAGCCAATCAGGACAATTTTCTATAAATTTCACGTGATTTACAAATTTTATTACTTACTACCCTCTAAGGACCAAATGAACAATAACCTCTCACTCTTTTTCTAAAAATTAAACAATGCAATATTTTGATACCCTCTAAAGACCAAATTAATAATAACAAGGTGCCATAACCTTAAAATTACCTCTGCATCAATAAACTTGTGACATAACCAAAATTACAGTGTACTTCTCTTAAATCTTATACTAAATCTTAATTTGAAAATTAGGTTAATTAATTGTCACCGCAACCAAATAACCCAAAAGGTAGTAATAATATATTAATGTCTGAAAAACCGCAATGTTACAACCATATTATTCACCGTTTGACTGATTCCAACCAAAGTTGATGCTCCAAGTCATAAATTTGTAATGCAGTTGATGGCACACTAGCTTATGGTATGAGGTGTTCTGGGTTTGAGTCCCAAATAAGGCACAAGTGTGTTTGTAATTTTTTCACTACTGTTGCATGTGTTTCTAATGACATTGATGTCAATGAGACATCAAGGCCTACCTAGAAATTCATAAAAAATTATTTGCACCCATATAGAGGAAAGTAGGCTCATTAGTTGTATCAGCAACTTCTTGTTTCACTGTTAATGCTTAACTCTAAAAATTAGATGTACCATAAATCCAGTGGGTTCTGTATTAATAACTATTTGGCTCAGTATCTTATACCAAGTTGCTGCATTCTGTTCATTGCTTAGTCAGAGATCTTATTCAGTTGTAATCTAAGATCAACACATGAAATTTTTGCACCATTTGAGATTGATGCACGAGTTGAAGTCGACATGAATTTCATTTAAAGTGTTTGTGTGTTTTTTTACATACAGGTTGTTTCAGATTAAATAGTACAAATGCCATGAGGTGATTGTTTACGCAAAATAGGATGAAAAACAATACGATCTATAGCCAAAAGTATTGAGGAAGGTACATATACTTAATGATTTTTTGAACGTAAACAAGAAACTACACCATTTTAAACAAAAAATTTTTGTATAGCCTTATAAAAATAACAAATTGGCATAGTACATTGCAGATGTTTATTAGAATTACTAGTCTTACAACTGTTATCCATACGATTATTGTGTTTATTTGACAGAACGTGTTCCCATAATTGTTCCAAGTGGCGACCTTGGATGTCTGCACACAACTGGCAATGCAGTAGCAAGGATTATCCCATTCTTCCCAACATGCCTGGTGTGTTTCGAATTAAGTTGCAGGCATCCATGATCCATGGCAAAAGGTTGTCTGGTTGTGTCCCAGGGGTTTTGTACACCTGACACTTTAAATGGCCCCCACAGGAATAAATCAAGGGGACTTAGGTTGGGTGAATGTGTAGACCCTTCAATGGAGCTGTGATAGCCAATACATCTGGTGTCAATTGTTACATTCATGTGTGCCTCTGCAGTGGCACTGCTATGTGCTGGAGCAACATTGTGCTGAAACTATATACAGTATCACATCTGGCAGGTGGTATGTCTTCCAATAACACAGGCAATGTCTCAGGAAGTACAGTTGGTCTTGTGAAGTGGTCGTCGATGATGCCGCACCACACCACACATTGATTTAGAAACTCACCTGATGTGCTCATGCAGAGGGAACATGATTTTCTCAGCCCAGATGTGGGCTGAATAGCTATTAAATATCCCATCCCGTGTGAAAGTTGCCTCGCCTGTGAACAACAAATTTTCGAAGTGAGATATCATAGCACACTGTTGCAGAAACCGCATGCAAAACTGAAGTCATCTTGGGTTAATTATTTGGGGACAAATATAGTACATTGTAAGTGATAGGTCAGCAGCAAACAATGCTCTTGGAGAATGTGCCACACTCTCGTGTGACTCCTAACAACATTTGCAATTGTGCACGTACTAGTTGAAGGTGCATTACTCGCAGCCTCCAGAACATTTTTTTCAAGTGCAGGCATCCTCACGTTCCGCACGCTGGTTTCTGTCTTCTTTGCAAGCGGTGAACTGGTGTTCCAAAGCTGCTGGTGCCATTGCTTGTATCAGAACACACTGCCAGCCGGTGTACAGGGCGTGAATGCCTACTTAATAGTAGTGCACTGGATTAGTTAACTTCGCACTGTGCCTGTGTGGTAGGCAAACCACTTAGCTTAAGTAAAACAGGCATCATTGCTGCAAGGTGTTAAAACTCAACATTTGAAGGGAAAAAAGGAGGGGGGTGGGGGTGGTATTTCAACAAGAACAGATGGCTGGAGAGCATTTTCACCAAGGTAACTTTTTTTGTTATAGGTGGTTCACGATAAAGTGAGCACTCTTGAAGTCAACCTTTCAAAAAATCTCTGGCTGTAACTGCATATATTTTTATGTAAGCAATGACCACAATTCTTACAGCTAAGTTTGAAGCGTACTACGAGAAGTAGTTCCATGTTTTAATGTTTTACTAGTCGTGAAGTGAAAAATTGGTGTCACCAGCAATTCTGTTTCTTTTTGTTGTATTCAAATAAGAATAAAATTTGGAGTGATTGTAACACATTTATGTTTCTAACGCTTTCACATCATCACCTGGATAATTCATGTTAGCTGGTTCTATGTTTTGTTTTGGTTGTTTTTCTGTTTGCGCTCATGTGTCAACAAAATAGCAGTTCTTATGCAACATGATTTTAAATGTCAGTTTGTAACTCCTGAAATAAAGTATTCATTTACGTAATAAATCAAATATTTTTATATCTGTTACGAGTTAAGTGGCAATGTTTGTTATTGCTTTCTGCTGTATCCAACGTAATTGCTTGTCCCAGTAATTATTTTAATTTTTACGTAATATGCCATCCTGGAAAACGTACTGCTTCATGCTATTGAAGTCTGCATCAATTTTAAACCTAGATTAAACGTGAAGAAACTTCAGAGGAGTGTGTTTTGCTATATTTGCAATATACATTGGAATTGTGAAATGTGTTTTTTTTAATATTTACGTGATTCCCAATTAATGAGTTAATACCTAGGTATGTATGTCTCTCGTTTTGAAACAGTAACTACATGAAAATGTTTTATTCTGCAAATGAGATATTCCTTTAGTGTTTGGAATATATAAAAGCATGTTATAATGTCTGTCTGAATGGTTTAATTTGTCTGAGCCAGTGTATCAAACAGTATGTACTAGCTTCCATTATTACTCTTCAAGGTAGGTAATTTGGGAGAAAATTTTATTCTGCATTAAATGTGTGACTGTGGTTTTATGAAATACATTATAATTTCCTAGATACAGTATTGTTGTTACATTCATATCAGTGCAGGCATTTAAATTTTATAAGCAAAGTGATTTGTTAGAAGGCCTTAGCAAATGTTAGTACTTTGTGCTTTAAAACTGTGTGGCTGAACAAATTTTCACTGACCTTGCAGCAAATTACAAATATTACTGTGGAAGAATACTGTTAAAATATGGATCAATTGTCATAAATGTTGTTAAATTTAATTCTTAGGCCATTATGTATGAAGGAGTAAATACACCATATTCCCAAAAAAATTTTCTTTCTTATCAGGTGAATGTATCAGATATTCACAATTTTTAAAGGTGAACATTCCAAATGTCTTTGGCATTGTTTTTGTAATGGGAAAAAGAATTGTGTTTAACTCTTCTGCTGTTCTGTTGACACCTAAACCAAACGTATTTTCTCATGACCTAGGAAGGGTTGACCATAGTAAAAGTCGTGAATTTATGTCTCAACACAAAAAGAATAGTGAACATCAATCAATATTCACAAACCAATATTGAAGTTGTCAATAAACACTAATCAAAACCAAGAGAAATAAAAAAATTGTGGCCAAATCCAACTTGTAATAACAAGAAGTGACATAAGTGGAGATTTGTGAGCTCCAGCCAAATACTTTTTTGCGGTTCAAACTTGGCTCAAAATATTTTTATGGCTATCTTCTATATCTTCAGGTTGTTCAGCCGGCGACTGATATGTGTTTTACTGTTTACAAAAGAAAACATGTTTATTGATGAAGTGAAAATATTTGGAAGGTAGGCATGTTCTGGTAAAAGGATTCCCTGTAAATGAAGATACGAATGTATATTTATTAACAGCAACATTAACCTAAACCAGGTCACAAATTCACATAAGATGCGGCCATTGAGACAGTGTGTTTGTTATATGTTTGCTAGAAAGTATTATTTATTTACAAAACAATAATTTAAAAGGTAGGCATGTTAACGGTTAGAATTATTTCTCATAACTGCAAATATGAACACAGATTATCTTGAAAGCTCTAATGCAGTAGATTCTTTCTAAAATGACCCCTCACGGTCATGGTGTCATGGAAATGAGGTGTTCATGCCGGGAAGGTCTTTATAAATATTTGGAGAATTCTGGATCAATTTTGACCCACCCCCAGCCCATGTATATATGTTTATAAAAATTTGCAATTTTTGGCACATAATGTCTATGTTCAATTGTCTTTAGAAAGAAAATACTTTTTTTAAAATTAAACATAACTTTATGTTAATAGGCAGATGTCTTCTGAAAAAAATTATATCTGATAGGTGTACACTTTATACTTGGCCTCCCTTTGGTTCCCAAAATGTTAAAACATAGAGCGGGGTGAGGTTTTGCCACACATTGTAAGTCCATGTTCAGTTGTCTCTGACGTGAAATCAACATGATTTTTGTCATGTCGTTATCAAGACTGAGGTTTATTTTGTCTGTGATTTTTTAGACGGTTTCCCACTGCAGTGAAAGATCTCAATTTTGTTCTTTAAGTAGAATACAAAAAAGAGCTTGAACACATTATTTTCAGAAAAATCGTAGTTTTGGAGGTGATGTGTTGTTGACAGCCCTACTTTTTGGATAGTGCTTATTGGTACTCCAGAACAGATTGTCTTCAGTGGTATATTTCTACTTCTGTCACCTTTATCTCAGCTGGTGTGCATGCTACCTTTTACTTGCCACTTTTGTTAGCTGTAGCAGATAGTGGCATTATCATGACCTCAGACTCTTGTAATTGGATAAACTTTCCATCCTGCTCTATGGTGGATCAAATATCCTTTCCATTTGATATCATTAGTACATATTCTCTTTAAATGGTTTATTTCATAATGTGAAGGTGAACATTGCATTTCATCATTAAGACTTTTTTTTTACTCATCTTTCTTGTTCAGCCTCCAGGGGGGCTGTAACCTTGTAACCATGACATTAACCAACTTATGGGCACAGCATATCCCGTAGAGATCAGCAAACAGTTAAGGTGCTATGCACTTTTCAGGAATAGGGAAATTTCCATTCTGGCGCTGTCTCGCGGTCAGGGGGCTGTAGCTGTGATCTCACTCAAGGGGTTGTACCGTACACAGTCTCCTCCCGTCGCTTGGGAGTGTTTGGATCCCCTCCTTAACCAAGTGGTAAATAGGGAAGGTAAACAGGGAAGCCCACCATTATTGCAAGCCTTTCTTGGTGGGGCGCTTTCCCCAAAAATAGGGCATCCAGTGCCTGCCATAAGGCTTGCCACTGGTGTGCAGCTGCATTCCATAGGATTCCTTGCTGGGGGAGAGTGACAGTGAATGGCTGAGGAAGTCAGTTGTTCCTCATGGGTGACTTGTGTCTAGCTGGTGCCTTGGTCAAGTGACATGCCTTTCTTTGCTCTGCATATGGCTGCCTCTTATGGGGCATGGGCAATGGTGGGAGGGAGGTGGAGAGGTTACAGAAGGAGGGGAGAAAGTAGAAAAAACTTCTCACATCAAGGTACGGTTGGGCATGGCAAGCTGGTCGTGATTACATACCAGTCACCCCCAGGGTGATGGGTATGTATAATGCAATAATTGGGTGTGACACACTGGTCATCCACATCAATCAATCAGTCCCATCGAGACTGAAAGCAGTCCTTCTACCAATGAAACCCTTTGCACAGAGCTGGGTATGGCACAAGGATGTTACAAGTACCAAGTGACTACACTCTTGACATACGTATGTTAGGCATCTACAGCTGTATGTACGGAGTTGACTTATTGTGTTAGTTTCAGCAATATAATAAGTTTGCTACATTTTCATAAAAATTAACTTTAGTATTATTTGTGCTGTCTTCGAAACATGTTAGCATAATATGCCACAATAAGTATTTTTGTCATTCTCTTTCATAGTTTATGACTGTTGATGCTTAATTAAAACATCTTTTTCCTTAGATCAATGTCGGCATCGAAGAGCTGAATGCAGAACGAGATAAAAGAATCTGTCACTTGCTCTATCCACTAGTTTCAGTATTGGACGACAGCCTAGGGTGTGCATTGTGGTTTGCCAGTCGAGGAAAAGGACTGTTAGAACAACCTGATGGACAATTTGTAAACTACACATCTCCAGCTAGAGTAAGTGTATATTTGTTGAGTTTAAATAAGAAAAAGAAAAATTAATTATTTTATGTAATAATATTGTTTTGTAACCTTTGCTACTAAATACTATTTATTATTGAAAGTGTGATCTCAAACTGCATCTGACAACATAGCATGTTTTCAGTTGTGATAAAGTTGAAACAGAGTGTTACAGTTAGTGTGTGTTGGACAGTATTGACGTGAACCGCACGTTCACGAGTCCTTTTGCCCACTGACTGCCACAGTATGCCCACACCAGACGCACCACACCGACAGGCTTGTGGGCACGAGTACATTAGTGTTTATTATTTATTCAGTTTATTTCATCAGTGTATTTGTAAATACTGTCAGTGTGTAATTCATTTATAATTTGTTTTGTCATCAGGAGACAATTTGCCCAGCCACAGCCAGACACATGTGACATTCTACATTTGGCAATGCTGTGGCTGGTGCAATGAAAACATTTAGAATAAGTATTATCATTTTTATTATGTATTTGTGTAATTGTAATTATGTTTTGTTGTGTTAATTTAGTTCATATCATTTTTCATCCCATAATCATCTTTTAGTGTATATTATGTTTCACTGTACCACCGCATGGCGTCGGCGGCGTCTAGGCGGCGGAAGCCGACTCACATTTCCGGCAGTAATCGTCAGGACTTGGACGAGCACAGACGTCAAGCTCTCCCACGCCGCAGAAGCACTAGCAAGGACATCACCTGTCGAATAGTATCCAGTCGCATCC
>NQII01001316.1:294694-324312 GCA_002778355.1 Clitarchus hookeri
CCGTAAACCTCTTTGGCCCCCCGGTTAGGGTTTCCGGAGCTGCCCATCCTGCAATGGAACTACTGCGCAGTGATGTTCTACTACTACTGGGGATAGATCCGACCGCCGACCAGTCCATCGAGACGTCACTGGTCAGTAACGTCAGTGTCAGCCAGTCCCACTCCTGCCAACACACCTATACGTCTTACACAGGACCAGATGGAGGATATCATCCCCGCCCACCATCTCCAGCAGAAGCCAGCCTAGGTGAAGCTGAGCCCTCGACTGCCCCGAGGAGCATGCAGCATTGGTAAGCCAGCAATAGCTCCTACCCCAGCCACTCAGAGGCAACACCTCGCAACCACAGAGGCCTACCTGCCGTACCCTCTTCAAGGGACCAGTGAGAAGTTGACGACCAATTGTTCATACATCTCCTCAGTAGTGTCCGCCCCAAACCTTTGCGCCTGACTTTGTGCAAAACAAAAACTCCCTTGGCGTGACGTCCCCGCTTCCCTGTCCGTCACTCGTCAGTATTTAGCAATGACATTTTAATTTCATTGTTTATTACACCAGGTACATATTTTTAAAAAGCTGGCAATTTTAAAATTTAGGGCACTATGTTATATCTCTGTAACTATTAATCAATGTCGACCAAATTTATTAAGTTGATAGTTAATGATGTAAGCATTGAAATCAGAAAGTGATAATCTTATTGGTTTTCCATTTTGGGAGATTATGCAAAAAAAAAAAAAAAAGGAACTTTTTCCATTGTATCTCGAGAATCATTAAACTGATTTAAACCAAATTTGGTACATTGACAGACCATCATGTAAGCATTTAATATAGAAACCGATAATGTTATTAGTACACCATTTTGGAAAATGACGTACAAATTGAAAAATAAACCTTTTACATTATATCTCGGGAACCATGCAATCAACTGAAACCAAATTTGGTACGTTGGCAGTGCATGACGTAAGCATTGAATTTGGAAATTGATAAGGTAATTAATCTGCCATTTTGGAAAATAGACACATTAAAAATAAAGCTTTTATGTTATACTAGCAAACCGACCCGACTTCGCCCGGGTACAATTGAGTTTTACAGTGATACACTAATAAATAAATTAGGAAAAGACAATTCATTTATGTGGAGACAGAATTATAAAATTATTCTATTTTGGCCTAGGTTTTTAACTGATTACGGCAACCCAAAAGGAAGGAAATATTTTTTACCCGATAGCCAAAAAGTAGGGTATGGTTTTTGGAGTGTATCTGTGCAACTATCGCATAGTTACCACATTTCCGCTTTCCAGCGTCGATGTATGAAAATCAAAATGTGAGTTTCATCAAGTTGTAGTTTTAGAAATAAGTGTACCTCGGTACTACTTTTTGCGCTTGGCTGAGGGATCTTAATCAATCACCAAAGTTAAGCAACGTTCCCAGCGCACACATTTGGATGGGTGACAGTTTAGTGGCATAACATCTGAGCGCTTTCGGGCTTCGTAGGGCACGTTAAATATTTGGTCCCGATTGTTATTGATTGATAGCAGTCGTTAAGCCATTTTAGAGGTAATTGGGCAGGCAGCCTGATAAACTCTGACACCAGAGGAAAAAAATATTTCAGTCACATTCCCAGCTGTTGCAGAATTAAGTTTTGTTGTTATTCCACAGGACCCGTACAATTTTCTGGGATAAAAAGTATCCTATGTCCTATTCCAGGACCTAAAAGTACCTACATACCAAATTTCATCAAAATCTGTTCAGCCGTTATGGAGCTGAGTGGTAACAAACACACACACACACAGACAGACTTTCATATTTATAATATTACTAGGATATCGGTAATTCTTGCCATATTTTGCATATAAGTAATACAATTGTATGCCATGATCATAAATGCAATTAAAATAAGATAAGACAGTTATTTTCAAAATGGGAAATGGTGGCAGTTTAGATATTTTAGGTTCATTTGCGATATCTATAATACCATTTTACCAGTTTCAACCAAAATTGTTATACTGAAAGTATCCTTTACAATCATCAAATGTGTCTAAACATAGCTTCTTTTGTGTGCTATTTTGTGGGATAGCACAATGTGAAAAATGCTATATCTATGGAACCATGTAACTAATTCCAACAATATTTATGCAAGCATAAAATAAGCTAATATATAAACTCATTTGTCAGCCATTTTGGAAGATAGCACTAAATGAAATATTAAGTATTTGTGTCCTATCTCAGGAAAACAATTAACTGATACCTACCAAATTCAGGCTAAAAGTTATACTTCTGTAGCCCATCTAAATTTATATGATTTAAGGAAGTAGTCACATATTTTCAAAATAACAGTCATGTAAATATTTTAGTTTAGTAAACCATATGTCCCAAACAATTTCAACCTACTTTAATAAGTAGCAGTATCTACGACAAACCTAGAATGTTCCAGTTGAGTAATGAAAATAGCACCACATTAGAAACTGGAGCGTTAATGTCATATGTCCGGGACCAACCAACCGATTCCCACTGAACTTTACGCATAAGTAGTGCTACATTATGCCATGTTTTAAGTGAGTCTTGCTTTATTTACAGCATATGATTAATTTAGATAAGTTTGTCATATCTGTTAAGCAATTTAACCACTTTCAATTAAACTTATTATGGTGAGGGTAGCCATTAGAAGCATCAAATATGCTTGCAGAGATTACCTTTGGCTGACTTTTTGTAAGATAGTGCCAGCTGATAAAGTGTGCAACATTTATGCCATATCTCATGAACCAATAATTGAATTCCCACCAAATTTTGCACACAAGTTCTACTAAAGTAAACCATTTTTTTAAATGGAGCATTATTAATTATTTGGATACTTTAATCATATATGTTAATTTGATAAATTTCAACCAAACCTTTTATATTGACATTATCTATTATGCGCTTCAGATATGCCTCTACAGGACTGGTTTTTAGGCCTTTTTGTATGATGGCGCCAAATGAGAAGTTGAACTGAAGCTTTTATGGCATATCTCAACCAGTCAACCTATTTCCACCCAATTATGTACACAATTAGTGCTATTGTAGGCTACGTAAACTTAGATGATTTAAGTGATTCACATTTTTGTTTTGAAAATGATGCTCCTGTAGATAGTTGAAGTTGCTAAACCCAGTGTACCAAAACTTAAGACTGATTACTAGCAAAGTTGATGCTCCAAAACTTACCTCTGTAATGAAGTTGGCTGTACGCCTGCTTATGGTATGAGGCATTCTGTGTTCGAGTCCCAGGTATGGCATGTGTTGTCTCACTATTATTGCATTTATTTCTGTTTGTATCTCAAATGACATAACTATCAACCAGATGTCCAGACTAGCTTTTTAAAATCTTCATCAAGATTATTTGCATCCTACAAGCAGTCATTACTTGTGTCCTTGCATCCTCATAGTGGTTGTTAAAAAAAAGTGCATTTTTCATTTACCACTCAGTTGTAAGGTGTATTTTGCACTTTAATGTGTGTGTGTGAGGGGAGGGGTCACAGTTCTTCACATGTGCTGTAGAGAAGAAAAGTTAATATTTTTTTTTAAAATGCTTTTACTACAGTTTAGTGAGTGGTATGTTTTATTTTGTTCTTTAAGTGTCTATATAAAGTACCTTCACAGTTCCAGTCACTGAGTATACATACATCAAGGACAATGATTATACAAATTTAGACATATTAAAATGTGAACCACTTAATGTTCCTTATATTACTTCAAAATGTCCTCTCAGCTCTACTAATTTAGTGGGAAAACAAACAGCATATCACAGCCATTATGTTGGATAAGAATTTTCTCCAAAATTTGGAAACTGAAATGTTATGCCATGCAGACATATCTGTATAAAATGGCAGAGCAGATACCACACACAGAACTTCTTGGTCGCTAGAGGTCAGGCGCTCCTCCCACTAGCTGCTACTAGTAGCCTTATTCCGCCTGTGTTGTGTTGCCTATTTCGCAGTGTTCCAGTGTCCACAACGAGTCGAGCAACATTGTTTCTCAAATTAATTCATAAAATCCTGAAATATTTCATTAAAATTAGTTTACTTGTTTACTTTTTGCAAGAGGCTCATTTTCTGAATAAGTAGCTTTAACCGTTCGTGTTTTACATTAGTAAAGAATGTGCACGACAGTTGGCAATAACTCACAACTATTTTTCAGAATAGAGAATGTTGTTCATTCTTCCCTTGAAAGGAACCATATTTATTAGGTTGTATATCTAAATGTGCTTGCCTTGCTTTGAAAGCAGGTGATAACGAAGTCTGAATCGTATTTAGTCGACACAAGATAATATGTAGCACAGCTGCCTTATTCCACCCGGTGTTGGGGTCTGCTCTGTTCTGTAGCTTCAGTTCCAGGACGAACGTTGAATGTTTCTCATAGTTTTTGCTGAAACTGTGGCGCTAAGTAAACATGCTGTCACCAGTGTAGTTGCAAAACGGAAGTGGTTCGCAAACAATGTTTATCTATAATCATTAGTGTGCATTAATTTTTAATTTTTAACTAAATTAAGTACAAATTTTAAACAAAATTAGCAGTTTGACAGCGACAGCATGTGATGTCAGTGAACATACAGTCTGATGGATATGCATTGCATCTGCGTTGAAGGCAGTATTTGTGTCACAAAAAAAAAGTCAGTACACAATTTACGGTTTTTGATGACTGCCTAAGAATATCTTCGGAGAACTGTGTTAGAATTTTACAATAAAGGGGAAAATTTAGACAACAAAACAAATTATGGCAGCTATGTGTGACAATTTGAACAAGTTTCGTGGCAAAATCGTTGAGATTTTTTTTTTATAAGAAATTTAATGACGGAGGAACTTTGTAATGGAAAGGAATGACGTAATATGCACGGACAGGGAGGAGGAGCTTGTGCTGTCTTTATAAGCTACACCAACCAAGTTGAATTATTTATGTTATGCTAAATGCAACTGTAAGTAAATGGCAATTATTACATTTACATTTAATAGCTGTTGCTAGTCTGTAAATTTAAGTGTCGCATCATTTTTACTACAAACTTAAAATTTGAGGTGTTCGTCTGCTGAAGGAGTTTTCTAATAGATGTAAACACCCAAATATATCACATATAATCATCAATTTCTCGTTCTACTGTATTGAAATGTTTTCTTTAGCATAGAATTGCAATTTGTATTACTACAAATTACAATTCACATTTCACTACACATGTACTATGATGCGATGTACGCCAGATAGATGTGGCAACAGGGCTTGATAACACTTGCCGATAGGCTGATGCTGAGCGGCCAAGATGTTCTGTGCCTGGTATAGACATTTTTATTATGTTTAGCAATACATAAAACAGCATTCACAAGAAAGTTATTCAGCAAACGATTCACTCAAAACTACACTAAGACATTTAACTACTTGCTACAAATGTTGCAAGCATTTAATAATTTTTTTTATGGAATGTATTTAACTAGTCTAAACTCAAAAGGCAAGGAAATAAAAATTTATTAGCAATAAAAATACTGATGCCTAGGCCAAAGGAATGATAAGGAATGAAAGGAAGAATGGGGTGGAGAGATTTGGGCAGCTCTTAACATCGTGGTCTTGTGATCTGATGAGGGTGAAGCAAGATGAGTATGGAGCAGCACCAGAATGCAAAGGCTGGCCAAATGGGAGATCCCCTAAAAAACTGGCCGACCAGTGGTATCGTCCGGCACAGTTCCCATGTGCGAAAATCCGGGATCGACCTCGCCTAGTATTGAGCCCGGTTCACCTAGATGCGAGGCGAGCAGTGTGACCACTACACCACCGTAGTCCCACTGAAAGGAAGGAGAAATGAATATATATTACCTTTCATTAACCACCTTCCCCACAAATGTAATTAAGGCAACCTAACTCTTTTTCTCAAGAATTTTTTGCGAAGTGTATCGATGTTCATATTCAGAAAGTTAAAAAAAAAATAGTATTCTGCTGTTGGCAGAAAAAATAAAGAAGAAAAGAACAAATTTAATTTTTAAAATTTGTTGCATGGCCAAACTCATTAATTTTAACATATGCTTGCCAGAGTCATTGTGGTGTCTTTGGGTAGCAGAAATGAAAAGCTTTTTTCCACAAGTTAATTCAGCTCAAAAAAAGATTGCATGCTACCTTTAATTCATGAGGGCTCATTAGTAGCATCATGTTTGAACTCCCACATTAGAACACACTCTTTAGTTGCCAATTGCTCTAAAAAACCTTGGACCATGTAGGACGTCTTTGAATCACCCATGCTCCAAAAGAAATAAATAAACTAAAATAATTTATAGCACTAATACCAATTATTTAATAAAGTAACCATTCAATAAAATTCTACCAGACTCTCGGCCCTAAAAGTATGTTGTGCTATGACAGAGATACCAATCCAAAAGTGTCATAACGCTGTCCAGGGACCTCGAAACCTCTTATTCATGGTGGAAATTGCAGATGAAAGGATTCAGAACTAGTTTAAATTTGTTAACATGAAGTATTCACCTGATTGTGCTGTTCACCATAGTAACTTAAGACAACACAATACACATAATTTCTATCCATGAATAAAAATATACATACTTAAATATTACAACAGAAAAGAAAATTTATTTTAAATAAAACTTGAGCAAATAATTTTTTAACAAAAATGAGAAGGTGGCCTTAATATAAATCACTTGGGGGGCTTTAAATGCAACCTAGCTTTCTGAATGGGGAAAAATACTATATAAAATAATTATATTATAAAATCTGTAGCTTCTGTGTACCTGACACATAGTATATAAGCAGTAGCTATAATTGTGACTTCATTTCTGATACTCTTTTCATCAATGTGAAAAAATCTTGTTTAAAAGTTTTTATTTTTTCACTGTGCTTTCCCCTTTCATGTTGTAATGGAGGTGGAAATGGTATATTGTGGCCCCTCACCATCAGTGATGGCACGCTGCATTGCTGCAGGTTTTGTTGCTAGGCATGGGTGCGGACGAGCAGCTGGGCGGCTACATGAGGCATCGCACCGTGCTTCGTCGCTCTGGCTGGCCGGGCCTGATGGCAGAGCTGCAGCTGGATTTGAGCCGGATATCTGCCCGCAACCTTGGCCGAGATGACAGGATCACTGCCGACCATGGCCGCCAAGCCCGGTATCCATACCTGGATGAGGATGTGATCAGCTTCCTAGCAGCTCTACCTCCATGGCAGAGGTATGTAGTCAGGCAGCTGTATAGTATAGCATGCAACATATTCATTGTAATTTATGCTTTCCAAATTCGATGCATGCTATATTCTGCCTTTTTTCATATTGCGCTGCTGTCATACCCCTACCATCGTAAACAATTGTCACCAATGAGAGAGAAAGATAAGGAAAGTGAACGCACAGCCTAGTAGTCCTGTCAAGAGCATTACAGTGAAGTCAAATGACCTGCCAGCGAGCATAAGGTTGCTTTAGAACCCCGTATATGGCTGCGCAGCTATATGCTGTTCATGGTAAAGTGAGCACTTTTTGAGGCCATTCTTAAAAGTTCCTTTAAGCTTATTTGTATCCTTTTGCCAATTGTTAATATAAAAATTGCCATATGACTAATTAAAACAGTGTATACATTTTATAGCTTTCAAAAGTTAACATTTGAGGCCATAATAAAATGTAATTATTTGGTTATTATGCCTGTTGGGAGGGCCTTAAATAGTGCTCACTTTTCCATGAATATCCTATATTCTGCGGTATTGCCATGTAGGAGGAGAAACAAGGCATAATACTAAAGTGAAAATGAAGTAGGGTATGGTTTTTTGTTGAATGTTGTGGTGTTGGAATGAATGAATAACTACTGATTTTCTTACTTGAACGCATTGCGTGTAAATGAACCCGGATTAATGTTAATCAATAATATTATGTATAGCGTAGATGTATTGTGAAGCTCAGATTTACTTATGTACTTAAAAAGCATATCACATTAATAACACATTTTTTTGAAAATTACAACTCGGTCATTGATGTGATATGCCTGTATTAGACTTGTTTTTTACAGAGGCTAATATCATTGTATTCTGTACTACAGCACAACATCTAGACCTAACTGAACTGAAATGGCTATGAAACCCTTTTACAGGTAGTTCCGAAATAAATGTATGGTATCAAATCCAAATCGGTGAATTGTTGAAATCACTTAAGTACACAAAAAATGTAAAGATTAAATTTTACCAGTTTCTAATCATTCACTAGCAGTAGCATAGCCAGGATTTCGATTTTAGGAGTGGAGAGGGCAGCAAATATTCACAAATTGTAAAATTAACTAAGACAGATTTAAATTTTACCAATCAACTGGAAAAGTGCATAAAAATTACACTGGCATTTATTGCATCTATGTAGGAAATAGTAATTGACTATCAATAAGTATAAATATTGGAAGTTAACTGCATTTAAGACTGAATAATTAACAGGTAGTTGTAAACCAACCTACTTACCCATAAATATTCTTGAGTCACTTCGTCTGTTATACAACATCTAAATAAACTTTTCCTGTAGTCTGGAAATTTATTTTATGTTGGTTGGCCATCGTGTAGGCCACTGTACAGAGCCAACACTTCCTATCCATAGACTAAAGATGAGCTAGACCGCTTATTCGTCTTCTGCGCATGTACTTAACATTGACCTACCCTAAAGTAACACTACTGTCAAAGTCACATTGTCAACAGTGATGAAAATGTTTGTTTATACCTTAATTTTTAAAAGACAAGCACTATTATATGAATTAAAATGTTTACCAATTTGAATTTAATCAAACAGCATTACAAATTAGTTAGAGAAAGTATACATATGCATTAGTTTACAAATCAGTTTTCTAACCTAAGATTAAAACCGTGCCGTTTTCGCTAGATGTGTTGGCAGAAAAGCAGTTCAATGTTGGGACACTGAGATTGGTTTTGGGCAGCCTGTGAGATCGGTCTAACTCATCTTTAGTCGATGGTCCTATCCTCCTACCTGGGAAGTTCTTGCGAAGGTGGTTTCACATGCGAACCGCATAATGCGATGGTGCACCATCATTAGATTTCAACATCTTCTATTTACAGTGACAGCGGTGATCACTGCGACCAAACAGTTGGCCATAATATTTTCTTCATAGTTACCACTTCTCCGCTCAACCCCAGTGTTAAAATCCCCCAATTTCTAACACATTGTATTTGTAAACAATGACAGTTCCTGCTCAGCGTACTATGCGCAAAGTATTTTTAAACACTGGCAGTTTCATTTTGTTCATCACTATCACAATTTCGTAGAAAATGTGTGACCGAAGAAAGTGAGCATCCTAAAGAAGTGTGTATCTGCTACGTGTTAGTACTTTAGTTGTTTCATTGCAAAGAAACAACTTTCCTAATGGTAAAATATGCACTAAGAGACCCATTATAAGGATCCTAACTCGAGACCGTAAATTTTGGATTACCTACTTCTCATACTGACTGGAAATACGATATGTAAGTTAATTGTTAAACTGACACACGAAACTAAAGAACTTCAGTTAATGGTCCAATGTCAGCAGCTGTGAAGAATAATGTCAAAAGTGGAACTTATGATACAAAGAAAACTAAAATATATTTGTTGAAGAAGAACGCTGGTGAAAAAAAGGTGATGAAGACAATAAAAAAAAGTGTTGAACAATATTTTTTGAAGACGATAGTGATTTTCCTGACACTCTTGCGAAATATCCAAATAACTTGCAGTGAGAAGTAGTCTTTAGAAGACAAAGATAGTAAGATCCTACTTGTTGATAGACTATGACTTTACTTCGCTAATATTCAGTCCTAAATAACAAAAATTGTCTTAAAATGAGGAGCTATGGCACTCTTTATGTGACAAAGTATCGGCTTATCTTAAATATGTTGATGCGTAGTTAAAAAACTTCCTTTGTAGAATTTCAAAGAAAATTTTAATACAAGAAAGCACAAATTTACCAAAAAAAAAATGTTTTAAAAAATCGAAAAAAATTATTAAAGTTAATTAAAAAAATTAGCAGTAATTTCTACCACGAAAAACTGTGCCTAGTTATAAGCAATTATTATTCTTCAGGCTACTCGCCCAAATTAATTAGATAATAATAATCTGACCGGAATTTGCCAAAATTAATAACAAATATTTGAAACAGGCCGTATGGGGAACTACAACCACTGAATTTGTGTTATAGTTTAAGGATATTTATTCCTAATGTTTTAAGATGTGATAATTAAAATGCAACAGCGTTAGACAAAACTATGGATTGCAGAGAAAGTAAATCAGATGTACTTCATTAGTGTTTCGCAGCTGATTTTTTCACAGGTTTTACAAATAAATATGAGATACGATCAGAAAACACAATCCTTATTACGATACCTTGTTGTTTTGATCTGAAGTCGTGTTATACTGAATGTCTGGAATGAAATTCCGCACTCGTGTCTGTCCGAATATCAGTATAACTTGCCGATGAGGGTTGGTTCATAGTTTTATGACCTGTTTGTAAGGTGCTACACACAGCATAATAGAGATTGCCCCCAAGCATTTGCTTGCCATTGGGTTTGTCCAGGATGGCTCAGAATGGTGAAGTCAGTGATAATTTATGCGCATGATGTTTTAACCTAATAGTAGATAAACATGCTTCTCTCTTTCTCTCTCTATTATTTATATATATTAAAATTATATATAATATTAATTTTCACCATGTGGGGCCCCCCCTAACCAAATAGGGCCCGGGGCAGAGTGCATTCACCTGCCCCCCTCCTTCTGGGTGAGCCTGGCTGCATGCATCAAGTTGACCAGTAAAATTTAGATGCGCTGCACATCACAGAATAATAAAGAAAAATATTGGTCAGCAAGATGGTGGCTAAGTTTACATAAATTTGGTACATTTCATTTCTGCACAGTTAACTCATCTGTGGTAATGAGGAATTAAAATAAGGGAGTTCATAGTTATTCATAACTATAATGTTTCTACATACATTGAGGAAGCACTACAGTGAAAGTTGATAACTGTAGCTAGCTGAAAAATAGTAATTAAGTTTTTAAGGCTAAAATTACCTAATGCTTGAATACACACTTCCAGCATTGTTGATTTTCTTTGTTTTTCAGGTGTTGCCCTGTACAGTTGCTACCACCAGGATTTGGTGACAAAATGCTGCTTCGTTTGGCAGCATTGAAACTAGGCATAAATAAGGCTGCATTTTTCCCTAAACGAGCATTTCAGTTTGGATCAAGAATTGCTAATAGCAAGGAGAAAGCAACTGATGTTTCACATCGGCTGTGATATTATATTCACCTGTAAGAGTGAGATATAAATTTTACACTGATGTATGTCATTATTGTAAACGAAAATGGTGCTCGCCTCAGAATGTGATTTGTTGGGTGTCCAAGCATGCTTTATTTTAATCTGTCATTTCTCTTACCTCCAAATAATTGTTCGTGACTTAGTGAAGTCAAGACGAGTTGTTTTAATACTGTAATATTAATAGCAAAAAGATTGTAAGTTTTGTGGACATATTTAGCTTTGTAATTATTTTTAATGTTTTGTATATTAAAAATGGTTTTTTCTGAACTGTGTAACTAGACTGTGTATAGGAAGGAGATAGTAAGTACAGCCAGCCTAAATGAAATTAAGATACATATTCCCTTTGTTCTGCCTTATGGTATAGATTGAATTGCCCCGGTGAAGGCAGGTGGTGAGAATTACTGTTATTCTGGTCAGCTGGATGTGTGCTACGGATGTAGTGAGTTTGGCAGTCTGGCGCTGCTGATCCAGCCTTAGCTGAGGTGTTTTACTATCATGAAGGTTACAGGAGTTCTTTGAGAAAAAATTTACTGCATACACTGCAGTGTTTTAATGTCCCTGTATAAACCCCATTGTTTTGCAGTTGGTAGTTGATAATGGTAACTTGTCTAGCAAAAATCTGGAAACACATTTACCTTAGGTTCTGACTTTATTGCTGGGGTTGGAATAACAGAAAACGCATCAAAACATACATACTATATGGTATGCAGGGTGCATGATTATTGAAATGCTGAGTTGAAATGGATCTTCCTTGCATAAAGCCCGGACATAGCCTCCTTGGGGCTGGTCCTGGAGGGTGTCAGTGCAGCAGGCATCGCCAGAGCAAAGAGGTGCTGGAGAGTTGCTGCTAGAAGCGACTTGGATGCCTACATTGATGTAATGGCTGTGTCTCATGTAGATGAATCCACCAGCTGCTATGGCATGTGAATGCCAGGTGTCTCGATGCCTGCACCATCCCAGAGGGCAAGATGCAGGTCTTTCTGGAGTATCCAATCTCAGTGGTGCCGGCCAAATTTGACTTGGGTTGGCAGTGGGTTCCAAAACCTTAATTGCCTCACGAAACTCACCCCATTTCACTGAAAGTAACATTTTTGGAAACTTTGGCAGGCGAAAAACTATTCTCAAGAGCAAACACGAAGTTGTTGACACCTGAACTGTGGATTTCATAAACTTTTGTCTAGTGTGAAAACAGGTCTAGTGATCACAGTAACTCTATTTCCTGTAGGTGTTCTTGGTTAGTGTCTCATAATGTCAAAGCAACTGTCTCAAGGAGTTCTGCAACCACCAAAGTTATTGTGTGCCATTAGTTCTTCAGAATTTAAATTATTGGACTTTTCACACTGCCTGATGCGCACATTTTTCCAGAGGAAACACGAATAAGCGAATTTGTGTTTTAAAAACCTGGATAATCTAATTTACTCATTTTTACTGTTGGAACAGTGATATTGGCTCTGAAAATCGTGATAAAAAACAGTACCTATTATACATTTCAAAGCAAATGCAAATCATGCACTGTATGTGGAGGATTTAAAGTACTGTACTGTAAGTAATACAGTACACGATACTTTAACTGACATTTATGTTGCACCGAGTGTAGTGTAATTTATGATGCATCAAGTATACTCAGCTTATAGCCGGCACTGGCACCAGGCGGGGGAGCGATAAGAGGTGCATATTGTGTGCGTGTTGCTTCCTTAACATGCACACAGAACCCGTACTTGGGATGGCAGAGTGAGTTGAAAGTTTGGAGTGCAATGCAAAAACGGGACTTTAAATGTAGCAACCCAGCATTTAAACAATACAGTACACTCCCCATTAAAAAAATTACCCTCACAATACAAATGCAGACCCCAANAACAGTGATATTGGCTCTGAAAATCGTGATAAAAAACAGTACCTATTATACATTTCAAAGCAAATGCAAATCATGAACTGTATGTGGAGGATTTAAAGTACTGTACTGTAAGTAGTACAGTACACGATACTTTAACTGACATTTATGTTGCACCGAGTGTAGTGTAATTCATGGCGCATCTAGTATACGCAGTTTATAGCCTGCACTGGCACCAGGCGGGGGAGCGATAAGAGGTGCATAGTGTGTGCGTGTTGCTTCCTTAACATGCACACAGAACCCGTACTTGGGATGGCAGAGTGAGTTGAAAGTTTGGAGTGCAATGCAAAAACGGGACTTTAAATGAAGCAACCCAGCATTTAAACAATACAGTACACTCCCCATTAAAAAAATTACCCTCACAATACAAATGCAGACCCCAATTTTAACTTTTGCTAAAACAAGGAAAACACATTTTAAAATAGTCTAAGTTCATTCATTTCAAAGTTTGTGACAACCATAATGAATTTTACAAAAACGTAAGGTCTCGCCTCTATCAATAAGTGTAGGCTACTTTCTCATTCAGCCTCAATAGACTGGGTTGAAACGTCTTAGATGTCTATACATACATCTTTAATTACTAGGAGCTTATTAAAATTTTACTGACTTACACTCACACAAAAGTTTAAAAATTCTGAAATGTTAAGGTTTTTGTAAACATTTACACACTAGATATGAAAAAATGTAAGAAAAGTTAAACCATGCCTTTCTTGAAAAAGTCTTCAATTTTTTTTGTTTGGCACCGGAATTGATGTTTTTGTTTATAAAACATCTTATTTTTCTTAACGCAAGAATGTCAACATAGTCCAAACCGTGTTGGCTGGCATATTCCAACAGTTTCTCGACGTGTTCTGCTGCCTCGATGTGTGGTATTGAAGCTTTGTGTTTGTCTTCAATTTTGTCAGATTCTTCTGCTACTTCCCCTTCAGCACGCACTTTTGTGACAATAGCTTCTTCATTTAAGTGTTGAAAACCTTGCTTATGATAGTCGGTGTTCAGCCACTCGCTAATGTTGCATTTATCATAATCTTCGAAGCCAACGACCTTTTCCACCATGCTTGACAAATTTGTTGCGGTGCTTAAATCTTCCTCTTCAAAACCTTTGAAATCACTCTGAAGTGGCTGGGGAAGAATTTTTTTCCAAGCATTTTGAAGTGTGCTGACCTTCACTTTATCCCAGGCTTTGTGAATGCCGTGAATAGATAGCTTCAAGAACATTAATTGTTCTCCAGAAAACTAGCATATCTGTTACTTCATTAACCAACTATCTCAGTAGGTTTGCTTGGTAATGCTGCTTGAAAGATGCAATCACGCGTTGATCCAACAGCTGTATTAGCGATGTGACATGTGGGGGCAAATATTTAACAAAAATCTTGCCATCACTTGAGTTTAGCTTAGTTACTTCTGGATGACAAAGTGTGTTGTCTAACAACAGGATGGCTTTTGCAGGTCTTCAAGGAAACTGTGCACACTGGGAACAAACTTAGTGTGGAACCAATCGGTGAAAATTTTACTGTTCATCCAGGCTCCCTTATGGTGCAGGTAGTAAACAGGCAGGTGCTGTCTTCCAAGGCTCTCTGGGTTTCTCGATTTACCAATAACCAGGGGTTTTAATTTGTGGTTACCACTGGAATTCGTGCAGCCTTTCTTTACACATTTTGTACTCCGGTGCATGGGACTCAGTCTTAAAAACCAGGCTTCGGGTTGGCGCCCTTCCAATACAGACCAGTCTCGTCAGCATTGTAAATTTGGTGAGGTGACAAATTGTGCTCATCTATAAATTTGGAAAATTCATTACCCAATGCTGCAGCTGCTTCTGTATTAGCGCGAAGATTTTCTCCTTGCACAGTAATTTCTCTTATTCGGTGCCTTTGTTTAAATCTGCTCAGCCACCCGGATGAAGCAGAGAACTCCTCCTCAGTTTGTAACATCATGTTAAATTCTTTTGATTTTTCCATAAGTTGGGAAAGGTGGATGTTTTCAGTGTTTTGCGATTCGATGGACCCACACCACTATCTGCGCGACATGCACTTTCCATTAGCCTTTTTTTTTTTTGATGTCCCGCACAGTTTGTGCCCCAGTTCCGAATTGCTAATTTTGGAGCTGTCTCGCCATGCTCAAATTTTTTTTATTATTTCTAACTTTTTCGTGATAGTTAAAACTGTCCTTTTACGCTTTGTTGACATGTTGCGAAAAATGACACTACAAACATTGAACAACAACTGTGACCCAGCGGTCGATAAACTTGCAAGATGTGGTGTTGGGGTGGTAACTGAGAGGAGTGTAATCAGATACACGCTTCAATGGGCGGAAATGGATGACTCACGCAGGTCTGTATGACAGACTACAGTTTAAAGAGATAAACATCAGGGAGCCTATTCTAAGTTTTCTTTCCGACGAAANAGCAATTTTAAAAACGAGTACTTCTAGTAATATTTCGTTTGTACGTTGTCGACCATGCGCAGAGACACTAACGCTTGTCTAGCTTGGAGTGGGGAGAGTCGGTAAGCCGAAGATGCCCGAATGTGCTTGCCTTCGAAACGACTCCATACTCTGAATACCAATTTCATGACGACTTGGTTTTCGTCGGCTGAGAGAGAGTGGGTTCGTGGTGACGTGGGCCGTTCCCGACGAAACTTAGAATAAGCCCCCAGGTCACGTGGCTGGCGCAGTGATAGACATACATGGTATGCTGCTTGTTAAACAACACACATTACAGCATCGCCTTACCACAGAAATTGCAGTAGACTTTGAAAAAAGCTAAAAATAAAAAGCTGCACGGATAAACCAAAAAACTGTTAAGCGAAGCACGAATAAATGGGATTGTACTGTATTCCTAATCAGTTAACTGTCTCTGATAAGTTAGAGGGTTTGTTGTGCACCTGAGTAACGAGCAAAGGTAATGTCGTGCGTAAACTGTAGTATACAAGTAATTTCCAATAGTTCCTGTTTCTGAGCAGTCATGTTTCCACTAAGCCAACTNCGTGCGTAAACTGTAGTATACAAGTAATTTCCAATAGTTCCTGTTTCTGAGCAGTCATGTTTCCACTAAGCCAACAATCTGTAACACTTTTTGCATACAAATTGAGATATCTTTGGATGATTGGGAATTGTTGTTTATCTGACACGACACAATCATACACTGAAATTAATGTATTGACATCTGGGTTNTTTGGATGATTGGGAATTGTTGTTTATCTGACACGACACAATCATACACTGAAATTAATGTATTGACATCTGGGTTTACTATAAGTTAATTCACTCTAATGTCTGCAGAGAATGTTGTGAGAGGGTTGGTTAGAATTTCGTCCCACTACATTTCATTATAAGTAATTCCATCTGGACAAATAGAGCAGAAAAGTGAGCCAGCGAGTTGGTTTTCAGTGCCAAGGACAAGGGCTTGTTCAACTTTTCAGTTGTGTGCTTGCAGCAAAAGGACCCAGTAAATAAACATGCTGCAAGGCTTTTGCATGTTGTTCAGTCAGACTTAACATCTATATCTGTCCTTGAAGTAAACTTCTAATATTTGACTTAGACACAGTATATTTTAAATGACCATACAGTAGCAAGGCATTCATGTTCATTTACTCATTGCTTTACTCAGTGGGTATGAATTAGATACTGCTGAAATAAATATATAATGCACCACTCTTCTGGATTGTTGTCCCCATACATGATGGCACAGAGTACCTCTTGAATTGCATCTGTCTGAATGAAGAGGTTGCTGGTGGGGTCTTGCTTGGAGAGAAGAGGGTAGGGCATTCGCAGAATCTGTCCTTGATCTCTTGAAATGCCGCCTCACTTCCTGGTTCCACTGTTATAGTGACAGCTAGTGAGTCTCAGTAGGTGAAATGCCATGAGCAAAGAATAGGTATAGAATGTGGATTTTATTGCTTTGGGTAGGTGTTTTTGCCAGGTATGCATCACTAGAAAAATTTAATAAAACTGATACACTTAAACCTTGTTCATACAGAATCCGGTTCATATGGACACCTTGTTCGTAGAAAGAGATTTTCAGGAGTCCTGAAAAATAAAAAAAAAANCATACAGAATCCGGTTCATATGGACACCTTGTTCGTAGAAAGAGATTTTCAGGAGTCCTGAAAAATAAAAAAAAAGATTGGTGAAAAATTTTAAAAACAAAAGAAATTACAGTGAAAATTTGTTAAAATACGGTTGAAAGCCNAAAAAAAAAGATTGGTGAAAAATTTTAAAAACAAAAGAAATTACAGTGAAAATTTGTTAAAATACGGTTGAAAGCCGCAACATTTAAAAGCAATGCAAATTGTATGGATTCTACCCTTGCGTGATGCGTCTCATGGTGAAATAAAAAAACCGGAGAAATTTATTGAAATTAATTTTTGCTAGCACACAGCATGCGAGCAAGGTTGTTGACCTGTGAGCTGTTCGACTCCACAGTGTGGTGCCGGCTCCCGCTGGTGCAGTTGCATGTAAGCGGCAAAAAATAATCCTCCTTTTATCTTTCCTTCTTTACCTTGCCTAATTCAGCCATCTTGGTCCCATTTTTATTCCTGAATAGTTCGATTGTTTTTACGTACATGTTTGGCAGTCCAGTGCTATAATAATTAGGATTTTAGGCTTTTCTTCATTGATTATGATTTAGATTTGTATTTATTTGATGATTTCATTATGCTATTTCACTTGAATTTTTATTTTTGAAACATTTTTTTAACTTATTTTGCCGCAGTTGTTTACAACCTACCCTACTTTTTGGCCATGGTTTATGGATTGTGATTCGAACACGAGTGGAAGCAAGAGCCAGACTATCACACTCTTGCAAAAATATTAAATTATTCGAGAGATTGATGCGGGCATGTACTCGCAATGTGTTTCTAAATGTCCTGTCCCTCCTTTCCATGCCATTTAAAGGAAAATGCTTGATTTAATAATGCTGCTGCCGTGTTTTAAGAAGTTAGCAGAAAAAATGTCTACACTTGATATATATTTCCAAGTAGCATAGTCCCTCATTTTATGTGTCGTAGGCGGAAAATATGTACTGTGTTAACCAAGTGCTAATGAAAACTGCATGCAATCCTAATGCATCTTTATTTCCCAGTGGCAATACCATTTACTTCTTCACTGAACTCTTTTATTGCCAAACTGTAAGGACAATGGAAAAAAATATTTAATGATAAATTGTAATGTCTTCTATTCAATTTCTTGTGTATATGTTGTAATGTTTGTACTACTATTATGTTGTTCAATGGTACCCATTAAAGCCAATTTTTTTACACAGAAATATTGTTCTGAGCCAGTCAGCAGAGTCGCAACACATTTACCAATTAAAATAACTTTATTTTTAATACTTGCCATAAAACCCACAGTTCATAACCTTCAGGATAACATTAGCTTCAGTTAGGGTTTAGTTGTTATCACTGCTACTTAATTCGTTTCTGTTTTCTCTTCTAGCATGCCTTTCAGACATAGCTCTTCAAGCAGACAGGCCCCTTCACCTGTCTTTTGCTTTTACCTTCCAAGAGTAAATCAGTGCGTTGGTTACGGCAGGAGAGTACGGGTCACCGTGTTCTATTCTCGACAGAATAAAACACCTTACTAGTCTAACCGCCGTCTGCTCTTTCTTGAGTGAATAGTGCTTAGTCATCCCTGGCAAGCTTCACCTCGCAAAGGAGAGGCAGGGAACCGCTGAATTTGAGACTTGTTTGCCGAACTTAGTGTAGGACTGCAGCCTGTCCCCTAAAATAACTTAACGTATGTCACCAAAACACAACCTGTTAGAAGGCCACCCATACTGTGGACCAGGCACGCAAAGGAACCTGGTGCACACGTACAGTGGAACCACAACTAGCAAGACACACGACTAAGAGGCTAGATCACCCTTGGCAGTTAACCCACTCCATCCATTGCATATAAACCTGCAGGTAGGTGTGCCAGGTCTGACAAGGAGGGATCTACTCCTTTTGGGATACACTCTAGCTAGGGACATCGTTGCCTGCCACCCTGTTACTGACGTGAACCCTAGCACCTCATTCCTGGTAGATGCCGTTCACCCATAGAAGGGGAAGTAAGTGGAGCGACCGGAAGGCAGCTACTATCCTATCTGAGAAGCAAGCCCTGCTTAAACAGCTTGCCCCAGCCTTCAGCTACTTGACCTTTCCTCTTTCTCCCCTGGAATGAGCTCATGCCGCCCACCAGCCGTTGAGGTCTCACCTGACAGTTCCCCCCAGTAACTTGTTTGGTCCCCTTGTGAAAATCCGTAGAGCTGCACATCCTGTTGTTGAGTACCTCCATCTATGCCTGCCCCTGATACTAGGCATCGAGTCAGCCAACGTCGTCGGACTAGCACAGCCAACCACCATCAGTGGGCCGGACGTCCACCTGCTGTAGCAGAGCCAGTCTCTTACCAGAGCCAACCACCAGATGCCATAGCCGCCAGCCAGCCAGCTGGGTCAGGAGACCCCACGCCGACGAGTACCTGACGCACGGCAGCGGGAGGTCAGCCAGCAGCTCCGCTAACAACCCACACACGCAACCCTATCGTAGCTCATCAGCTAGACTTTGTGCTGAGCCGGCGGCCTACCCACCCAACTCTATTTAAAGGCACCGTTAAGGGCAAACGCCAGATTCTGCAGACCCCACCTCAGTAAGGCCTGCCTCACTGAGCCTGCGAGACTGATCTAACACAATTTAAAAACACCTAGCAAGACTCTGATGCACTCCTGTCCATAGACTGCCACACATAAACATGGATTTTTTTATTTTTCTGTGATACAGTGGACTCCCTATCTACCGTTTTTCAGGGGACTGTCAAAAATTTATTCCAGGTTTCAGAAAATATACTACTGAGCAAAAAGAGTTCTGTGGTTATGCATTTTTTTGCATGCATTGTTTACTTGTGCTCGTGAATAGGGCCATTCTTATAGATATTTAACTGAGTAAGCCTACATTGAATTATTTTGTGGTGTATAAGAAGACATTCAGTGAAGAATTTCCATGCATTTTATCCTCAAGAAAAGGAGAACATTTTGCATTCTACTCATTGTATCATTGAGATTTTTCCATCTCTCATGTCTTGAAGGGTGACGTGGAGCATGTAAATACAAAGAAACATGCAGGCAATGTTTAATGTGTGGAATCGAATAAGAAGTTGGTTGTTTTCCGTAACATAAATCACAAAGAAGATATTGTAACTAATGCGGAGTGTTTGTTCACATATTTTAGTTTAGAACACATTTTGCCCATTAGTTAGTTGTGCTGACCATGCAGTTTTTCTGTTCAGAAAAATGTTCCTTGATAGTGAAATCGACCAGAAATATGGTTTTGCTCGCACAAAAACTTCTGCCATTGTGACAGAAATAGCAAAATCTGAAGAAGAGAAACTTGTGTCGATGCTGCAGCAAGGTACTTTATTTTTGTTGTCCACTGATGGTAGCAATGACAGAGATGACAAATTGTATCCTGTTGTTGATCTAGAGTTATGAACTGTGCATTCCTGTATTGAATGGTGATTCCACAGACTTGAATATTGGCACACTTGTTTTGGATGCGTTAAAATCACTGAACATTGCTCCCCAAAATTACATAGCATTTGATACTGACAATTCTGCAGTTATGTTTGGTGTGGAGAATGGTGCCACTACTCCCTTAAGAAAAGAGATGCCTAATCAGAGGTGGATTTCCCCTTAGGCCGACTAGGCCTGGGCTAGAGTGGAACTTTTAGGGGGTGGCATGACATGACAGGCAAAATGCAAAATAGCAAAAAAAAAAAAAAAATTTATAAAAAATAATAATTGTAAGGTTTTTTTGTATAGCTGTGTGCTAGAAATAAAACCATTAAAAGGTATACCAATTCTAGAATAAACTCAATTAATGCTACTGGTAAGTGTTCGGGAGCCAATTGTTTTATGAAGAAAGTGAGTGAGTGAAGAGATTTGTGCAGCTCTTTAAATCGAGGTCTTGAGAGCTGATTAGAGTGAAACGAGGTGAGTATTGAGCAGTGCTGGAATGCAAGGGCAGGGGAAACTGGAGATCCTGGAGAAAAAACCTGCCGACCAGTGGCATCGTCCGGCATGATTCCCATATGCGAAAATCCTAGAGCCACCCCGCCGGGAATTGAACCTGTTTCGCCTAGGTGGAAGGCAAAGTCTAACCACTACACCACCATGGCCCCAATTGTTTTATGCTATTAATAAAAGTCCTTTGCCTCCATACCTGCCAGTCCCAGCTTCCAGTGTATATTTATCAGGGGACAGGAACTGGTATAGATGAGCACGAGACTTTCTAGTAGGTCATTGAATTTCAGGTTTTCAAGTTTCGCTCCACTAGCAGCTGACATGTGGTAGAATTTTGTTTTCAGTTCTAACAAAGGTTTTATTTATTGCAACACAAATAAAAATTCAGAGTTAGTGATTTATGATTTAAATGTTTTACTGATTCTGAAAACTGATTGACTTTATTTGCGGCTGACTGGTCCCCAGCTGGTATATATGAAGGGGTGCTTGGCTTGACAGCATGGCACAAAGTCCAGTGTGGACTTTGCGGTTCTTCCCACTAACGGTTTGCACGTAAGTGCGCGCACACCTACACACAGTGGTTTCCACTGTTGCTGATGCCGGCTGGAGTTTAGGCCCAATCCTTGCTGGGCGAAGGTGGAGCTGTGGCTGGTAGGTGCCCGTGGAGGGCTGCTGGTTCTGGTGGGTCTAAACCACGGGTTGGTTATTCCCAGTGGTACTGGAAGTCCTTGGCGAAATCTCTTGATGACTGGATGCAACTCGCAGGCAGTCTTGTGAGGTTTCTGAAAAGAGGGAGCTTTGGGTTACTGGGAGGTGAGACCTCTCCAGTTGGCGGGCGTCTTGAGCTCGATCTCGGGGAGTTAAACTGCAGAAGTCAGTTGGTGCTGGGTTGCAGTTCAAGCTAGGCTTAGAGGCAGTAGCTGCCCTCTTAGCTCCACACTTTGCACCACTCCTATGGGCGAAGGGCATACAGGAAAGAACTAAGGTCTGCCACTTTGAGTAAGAGCAGGGGACCTAAAAAATCCCTAGCTACTTGTTCAGCCAATTATTGCTAGGCCACCCAGGCTCAGTCCTATACTCAACTGGCAAAAATAACGCAGTGGATGTAACACTGGGCTGATCGGGATGTCTAATCGCATCGTGGGTGTGGTCCAGAAGGGGTCAGACCGCCATAACCAGTCTTATCACTCCAACCGGCAAAAATACCAACAAAGTGGATGGAGTGAATCGGCTGGGCTGGATGACCAGCCATCTTGTAGATTGAGTTTCTAGTGGTTGTGGCTCTACCATGTGTGTGTACCAGGCATCCTGGCATACCTGACCCACAGTACGGGTGGCTGTCTTAATGTGTGTGCTTGAGATGCATGTGCACCCGGTTATGGTAGCCCGCAGGCCTGCTGTGGGTTCGGCAAAGAGGGTTTCAATGATGAGGTCTCCTGCTTTTCCTTAGGACGCAGATGTCTACTTGGGATAAAGTCACAGTCACCCTAGAAATGAATACTCTGAGGTTGTCTGTTAACATGGCGTGCGGGTATCAGCAGGGAAATATTTCTGTCTCGAATTTTTGCATAATTTTCTGGGTTTCCTGGTTCGGTAGCGGAAATGCTTCTACCCAGCAGGAAAACTGGTCTTACCACTAACAGGTATCTATTGCCTCTTTTGCTTCTGGAGTAAGGTCCCATTAGATCGGCTGCCAAGTGGGTCCAGGCAGTGCGAGGTTGACTGGGTTTTTCTTTTGGTTGTGGTTTGGAGTAGGCCTTACCACGACAGCTTGCCTCGCAGTTTTTCACTTATCGCCGAACGTCCCATGTGTATCGTTCACTTATGTCACTGAGGGTCTCCTTGATGCCTGGATGACTGTCTTGTGGGTGGTCATGGTGGTGTTGGCATAGGTCTGCCCTCAGGCTGCTTGGGATCCAGATCTTCCACTGGGCTCCGGTTTGTCCGCTTCGAGACCACACGACGTCATCTCGCAGTGCATACCCCTGGGGCATGTCCTGGAGGAAACGCTGATGTCTGGGTCCTTCTGTTGGTGGTAACCTATGTGGTATCGGCTGAGTTTTAACTGGAGGAGTCAGGTGTGCTCTTCGGGGCTTCTAGGAGGAGCCAAAGGAGGGGTCAGTCCTCTTCCTCTTTGGTGCCCCCGTCGAGGTCCGACTGGCGGGATAAAGCATCGGGCAGGTCATTGGCTTGCCTTTTCTAACCCTCTGCCAAAAAATAAATGACAACCCCGTTTGGGTGGTAAAGGGCCCCTCACGGGGCCTGGACTACCCCCACTCTGAGCTTCGGCGGTGATGAAAAACTGCGGCGGCTGCAAGCACTCAACACCAAGCCTGCGACACGAAATGGCAAGCTCCAAGGCAGCCATGGAGCCACAATGGCGAGCGGCAATGTATCAACACAGCGAACTGGTGCGCCATTAGGGCAAACGCGCGCATGAAGCCCAGCCTCCTCAGGGCACTCAACAGTCCCCAGTAGGCCAAAACAATGCCACGCCATGCACACAAAAGCCACAGCAACCGGCCACGCAACACCGCGATGTCGCTGCTGCAGCGGCCCACACTTCACGAAGGAGTGTACTATTTTTGATGACCGCACACAGGTCAAATGTGTGGACTGCGGCCTTAATCATTGCGCAAATTACCGTGGGTGCAATACATATAAGACTGTAAAGTGGAGCCGCCTTGCGCCTGAAACTGGACAAGCACGCCAACAACAATCTAGGCAGGCAATCCGAGAAAACCAGCGCGCCGTCGCCTGGAAACAGCATACCCCGGTACCAGCCCCTTCAGGGCAACAACAAGCGCACCCGCAGCCCCCGGTGCCACAAAACACGCAGCGGAATGTATTTCTGTCCTCGTGGGCACAACAGCAGCCAGTTCCTGTACCAATGTACAACAGGTTCACCTGGCTCCAAGACGACCTTGCATTCACAGCAGTGGGAAATCATTCAATTCCCCGCGACCACAGCCGAAGATGGGAAAAGATACCGGGACACACGGGCCCAAAGCCTCGAAAACAATCTCTTTTTTTTTTTTTTTTTTTTTACTTTTCTAAAATTAAGTGTTATAGGAGCCCGTGGTAGGGACGGGAGTTAAGTGCGTCTCAGGGCTAAGCCTCATACACCTACAAGGAAGGGAGTATCATGCAAGGAGACATGCATCACTGCAAAGAGGGATTGGGCTGCCATGGCGAGATTGTGGCCATGACAACCTCCCTAAGTGTACTTATAGCTAAACTATAGTTAGAAGAGAAAGGGAAAAACCGGCATAGTCACTGTAAAAACCCCTTCGACAGGAAAGAATTAAAAATTGTTTCATGCATTATCATGTTTAACAGAAAATGCTACAGGAGACAGAGGATAGGAATCATGCTCTTTATTATGATAGGATAAAAGTGCTAGTAGAGAGGGGGCGGGAACCTTCTTTCGATGGGCGCTGGATTTAACCAGAGTGATACTTGCGCATCACTCTGGTGGGGGGAGAGCGCAATTGGGCAGATCCCCCCCGAATCCGGATCCCCAGTGGATCCTGAAACTCAAACGAAAAATAGAATTAGCTGTCGGTGAGTGCCAGCAAGCTAGCACAAACTGACTTTTTCACAATCCTTCACAAGATGGTAATTTGCCTGAAAGAAGAGGTTAGTCTTAGCCTAATTAACCTAAACTTAAGTTAAGTCCACGAGGACTGTTCAAGTACTATGAGTCAAGACTCTTAGAAACTTGAGATGAATTAAGCTAACATTATATATTATATGCAGCCTGTAGCCATCGGTAGGATTACTCCCGTATGCTGACTGAAGGTCAGGCACACAGACATACAGCGCTGCTGATAAGAACTATAATAAATACATATATTGTGTCCAGAAAGGATTAACAAGTTGTTTAATACTATGAGTCAACCAGCGATAAAGTGGTTGATAATAAACTATTATATTCTATAGAGTCTGCAGTAATCGTTAGGATTACTCCCGTATGTCAGACTGAAGGTCTGACACACAAACATACAACTCCAATTAATTAATTATTGATTAGATACGCATTTATTTAATGAACATAAATTAATCTATACTAACAACTTAGTTATCCTAAAAGCTGTGCAGAAGCTAACATAATAGGCCTGGCTGTGTATTACATACAGGGCTTAGGGGGCCTGTGCGCCAGAAGTGATTTTGGCCGCTTATATCGCTGAGTTAAATCGATAGCATAATCCCCAAGAGCAGTTATGAGAGGATTTGTGTGTTCCTCACCAGATTGATAGAAACGCTCAGTTTGCTTGCGAATAATTTCGTCCAGCATGTCTTGTTTTAATTCAGCATGCAAGCATCTAGTAGGCCGGGTGCATTGGCGGCCAACTTAAGGCATTTATTTTGCACCACTTGTAATAAGTGTAAGTGAGATTGTGCACAGTACGCCCAAGTGGGCGCTGCGTAAGTGATAATGGGGCAAATCAATGTCTGATATAATCGTATCCCATTATTCTGTGACAAACCTGAGCCACTAACTAGAAGAGGGTATAAGGCTGACATGCGCGCATATGCTAAGTTCCTCTTAACTTCAACATGGCGGCGCCATGTCAGCCTTTTGTCCATAGTGAGGCCAAGGTATTTTACCTCATCTTTAAATGGAATATCCTCCCCAAAGAGAGTAAGATGTGGCAGATTGGGAGGAATATTCCTTTGAGTGAAAACTACAGCCTCGCAATTTCCCACATTTACTTTAATTCGCCACAGGCGGAAATAATTCTCTAGCTCATTGAGTTGTGCCTGCGCGCGCTGAGTGGCAACTTCAGCTCTGCGAGATCGCGTATAAATTACTGTCTCATCAGCATAAATTCGTAAATTAATATGCCAGTTAGGGGGGCGCGGAATATCGTGGGTATAAATATTATACAATACTGGACCTAATATGCTGCTCTGGGGGACACCTGCCCTAATGATTTTATTTTGCGAGGTCGCTCCCTCAATAGAAACTGTAAATGAGGGCCTGTCTAAATATGAAGCTAATAATTTAATGTAGCAATCAGGGAAGTTATTTTCGTACAATTTATACAGTAACCCTGCAAGGAAAACCCTGTCAAAAGCTTTTCGACATCTAGGAATACAGCGACGGAGTAATGACGCCAGTTGAAAGTAGTAGTTATATGCTCGGATAGTCTTACGAGCTGATGAGCGGTGGACTGAGCTTTCCTGAAGCCAAACTGCTCGTCAGGAAAAATATTAGCAACACGAATATTATTTTCAAGGCGCCGCAATAAAACATGCTCGTGGATCTTAGAGAGTGAACTGAGGAGACTAATAGGGCGGTAATTCTGTAACTGCTTCGGGTCTTTGCCCGGCTTAGGAAACACTATGACTGAGGCACATTTCCAGGAAGTGGGAAAATGTTCGAGATTAAAACTCGCATTTATGCACTCGGCTATGGTTTCAAGTGTACTGTCTGGCAGTTACTTGAGAACTATAGCCTGCAGGGAGTCAAACCCGGGTGCTTTACGTGGCTTCATTTGCTTAATAATTCTCTTTACTTCGTCGGCATGCGTGGGTTCTGGCTCGGCAGCTGAAGGCTGCCGCAAACGTACTCGGGGGTTCCTATGAATGTGAGCCACAAACGCTGGATCTGAGGGATCAGCATTGGGCTGGAAAGCTAATTCTAAATGATTGGCCACAGCCTCAGCTTTTTGCTGGGGCATGTAGGCCGTGCCTGCAGTGCCCTGAAGAGGCGGGATTTGGTCGCGCTCCTTTGTAAACGCCTTTGTCATGCGCCATAGACTATTATATGAAGTACTTAAGTGGGATAATTTGTCATTCCAAATTTCTGTTTGCCAGATTCTGATATCTGTATCAATTTGCCCTCTAAGATCGTTTATTTGGGCTTTAATTAGCCTGGTGCGAAACCGAGAATAGCGCCTGTGCAGCCTATTTTTCCACGAGATCAACTCCCTGATATTATCAGGCTGTATCTGCGCGAGTCCGCGGGGTTTTTTCCAGGACAAAATTAGTAATTCCCGTCTGAAGTCTGAATTATCTCTGTGATATGAATTACAGCAGAGTCTTAATTCGTCGGGGGTACTGACAAGAGCTGGTAGATTTATTGTATCATCCAGGTATTCCTTAAAGCCGGGCCAGTTCGCATTCTTATAATCTTTAACTTTACGAATTGACATGTTGTCAGTTTCAGAATTATTAAACATGCGGACAGGATAATGGTCCGAAGCCAATTCATGGAGCACTTCTAATTGTAAGGTCATATTAAGGCCTTTATTGAGCACGATATCTAGTATATCGAGCCTCTGAGTAATTAATGTTTGAAAAGTAGGTTCGCTGGGCGCATTAATACAATAATTGTGTTGCCCCTGGTGTCTAAATAAACTATTCCCATTGGCTGTACGCGCGAGACAGCCCCAAGAGGGATGTTTAGCATTTAAATCGCTGACAGCAAGTAAAACCGGTGAAGAATTCATTAATTTATTTAAATCTGCATGTAAAAGAGTGCGTCCTGGCGGGCAGTAAACAGAATAAATTGAAACTTGCTGTATTCCTAGCTTAATTTTAATTTCCACTGCTTCTAGCTTATCTAGTTCAAGTATTTTAGCTGGAGAGCACGCGATAGTATGGTGTATTAAAATTAATACTCCGCCACCATACTGGTCCCTATCTGAACGATAACATTTAAATCCGGGAATAGAAAATCTAATTTGTGGGTGCAAATGCGTTTCATTAATTGCAATAATAGGAACCTGGTGCCTAGAAATGAAATCTATAAGCTCGTGTTTCTTATTGCGAACGCCATGGGAGTTCCAATAAGCAATACTATTAATAACCTTAAAAAGCTATGAGGGGACAGAATGTTATTCTGTCCTCTAACAAACATCGGCGGCCTTAGGTACCATTAGAAGGGCGAACCCAAGCAGAGCCTGACATTTGTTGTCCTGGCTCTGAGTTGGGTCCGTCCAGATCGAGAGGAGTGTGAAAAGGCTCTCCAGCGTCTTCAAAAGAGCTGGATTACCCTGGGCCTTTGGACACGACTTTATTAAGTTAAATAAATTCTATGTCTGGTCGACAGTGGAAGGAGGAGTTCCTGAACTGGCCGTAGTGGCGTGGTCCGGGACGGAAGCTGGCCGCTGATTGGCCGGCACCTGATTGGGTGTTGCCTGAGCTGGAGAGGGTGTAGCGGGGGGAGGCTGGGCAGCTGGCTGCTGCTGTCGAGTGACAGCCTGCTGCGCAGAATATTGACCAACTTTTGGTCGAGTATGTTGGCTCGATTTTCCCTTCTGGGACACAAACGGCTGGCGCCTAGTGCGCGGATGATTCGCGAGAACTGGATAGTCCAGTTCGTTGTAACCCAGCACACCATAGGGGTTATGCGTACTGTGGCACGAAGTTTTGCACTTGAGTGCGGCCGGGCCCACGACCCTGAACAGTTTGCCACTGGTCAGGCTGTGGTTTAGCCCAGGGAGCGGGAGGAGCCTTATACTCTGCCCTGGGAGGTGGAGGAGGGAGCTGTGATGCTCTAGACCAGCCATACTCAACCTTTTTTTTATAGGGGCGACATACCGTTCAGTCATAGTGTCGCGGGCCGCAAGTAAAAATTGTTTAGGTGTAAGTAAATAAAAAACTTAATTTTAACATTTGACCATGTATTTACTTTTTATAAACACAAATATTTTAGGCTTTAACAAAGATAGTTTATTTAAACGTTTTAATGCAATTTTTGATACTGTGAACACTTTTTCAAAACTTTATCAAGATCTGGCTTGTTGCTGCTTGCTAACCTTATCACATCATCCAGATGAGAGTCTGTAAGTTTGTTTCTGTACACATTCTTTGTGTACTTCATTTTTGAAAAAGACGATTCGCACACGTATGTCGACCCAAAGAATGTTAATAGGATTTGAGCACTCCTTTGGACGCTTTTATATTTTTGGGGAATAATGCTCCAAAATTCCACATACTCCTTTTTTTCCCTTTTTTCTTTAAACAAAATTTCTAGGTGGGTGTCGTTTTTAAAATCGATGAATTCATCTAACAACTCTGGGTAATTACAATTCAAAATTGAAGCCAGCTCTGAGATAGTGGTTGTTTCTAAATGACATGAATTTTCTACAAGCATCAAAAATTTTTTAATTTTTCTTAGATCTTGAAACCTTTTATGAAATTCATCTAATAGTGCAGTTATATAATTTGAAATTGTAGAGCAGTTTTCCTCAAAAATGTCGATACGGTCCTCTGTTATCTTAATTATAGTTGGAAAATTGTGCAGCTGTTTGTTCTGTAGTTCTTCATGATAAAGTTTTAGCTTTTCCTCAAAAGCAAATACTTTATTCGCTATCTTTGAGACTATGTTATTTTCACCTTGTAAACTCCGATTGAGGCTATTTAGTTTTTCTGTAAGATCACATAGAAAGGCTAAAAGACACCACCATCCATCATTTAGTAACTCAGGGTACACTTTATTATTTTGCTCTAAAAA
>NQII01001316.1:325121-411396 GCA_002778355.1 Clitarchus hookeri
GAACTTTGATAATTTGTGTGTGTCATGTAAACAAATTTAAAACAAGTGACGACAAATAAGGCAAGACGTAGGTACAGAAGTGTGAAAGCAAAAGGGGAATTCCCGCCGCTGGCTGTCTCGCTCGCGCAACCAGCAACTCTTGAGTTGTGCGAGATAATAAGAGCGATTGCTATATCCCAACACTGCGTGCACCGCGGTAGGGATTTATGTACTTATAGCGCCCATAGTTTCTCTGATGAGCGTGCAATTTAAAATACTTGGCAATTTGATAACTCCAGGTGGGCCAATCACAAAAGCTCGGCGGCCCGCGGGCCGCAGGTTGAGTATAGCGGCTCTAGACTGTTGTTGGCGTTTCTTACGCTCACCAACAGGCAGAAAGCGCCACTTTTCCGCCTTGTAGGTGGTGCAACCTCGGAAATTTGCTGCATGGGAGCTTCCACAGCCCACACAGCGTCTAAGNCTCTAGACTGTTGTTGGCGTTTCTTACGCTCACCAACAGGCAGAAAGCGCCACTTTTCCGCCTTGTAGGTGGTGCAACCTCGGAAATTTGCTGCATGGGAGCTTCCACAGCCCACACAGCGTCTAAGTGAGAAATCGTCCTTGTTAGACAAGGTACAATCTATTGTGCGATGTGCCTGGCCGCAGAGGCGGCAGCGAGCTGTGGCGCGGCACACCCTAGACGAGTGTCCGAAGCGCTGGCAGTTGCTACACTGCGCAGGCCCTTCAGGACGCTGGAACTCTTCGACACGAATTACCAGACTGCACAGTCCGCGAATCTGGTGGATGGAGCGCGATTTTTCGTCATTGGGCAGCTCCACAATGAACATGTGGAGAGGCTGCCTGTCACGAAGGGACAGCTTGGGGTGGATGTTAATTGGCTGGAACCCTAAGGCCTCCAGCTCTTCCCTTATGAAGTCGACAGGTAACGACTTATCTAGCCCTTTTAAGGCTACCTTGAGTGGCAATTCATTTCTTGGCGTCAGCACACTGAAGCCGACTTTCAGCGACTCCAGGATGCCGATCACCGACCTGTAGTCATCAAGGGACTTTGGCAGATACTGCACTCCCTGAGGCACCACTCGGTTAACAGTAGGTGCTTGCAGGTTTGCATGAAAGAGGCCAACAACCTTTGTGTAATAACACTCTGGGGTGTGATACACAGTGATTGGCCGCATATCTATCCGCTTTTCGGCGGGAGGAGGTGGCAGTGCGCTCTGATTGGCCGGCCCAGCCAACGAATCCGCGTCCATTGCCTGGAGTGACCGGGGGGGGGGCCTTGCTGAGGCAGGCGAGGCAGTGACTTTGCGCTTCTTTCCTCCCTCCTCGGACAGAGCTTCATAAACGGGCTCCATAGAGTCCGTCATGTCGCCCGAAACTCCCCCTAAGGGGCCTGGGAATGAGAAAAACCTCTTATTGATGAAAAATTAAGGCCTGGCTAACCTAGAAAAATACAGCTCTCCACAAACTTGCCTCTCTGGCTGCTTCCCTCTACCGGAAACTCAGCTAGGAAAGGCCAGTCGCTTGAGCCACTATTTAAATTGGCCCTGGCTAGGCAAAATTACCTTTTTTCCGAGTTCTGCCACAAGAACCTGGAACTGGAGTTGCAGTACTAGCAGTCCTCCTCTAACAAAAATTTAACTTGTTCGCACTGTGCACCGGGGCAAGAAATAGCTCGCACTTCGCACCGCAGAACTGCGCAAATACAGCAATAAAACTTTCAAAGAAGTGGCAGTGGTTGCGGGAGAGCGCAGAACGACCTCCCCACTCCAAGGCAGCAGCTAGAATGATTGCAAGCCACGAGCTCGCAGTCCAGAGTGACCACAGCAGCAGTCCCCACCACGGCCCCTTCGGCCAATCAGAGCGCAGCTCCTCCACTCAAGTTTAATTGGAGGTAATCGGGTAGCTACCACTGTCTTAGGATGAGCCTGGCTGTCGTGGAGTGAACATCGTGTTGGCGGCTGCGCCGCTCCGGGATCTACCCGCTGATTGGGACCAGCGAAGGATGAGGACATCTGCCAGCACGAGGAGACTACAGCAGCTAGGGTGCGGCGATTATTCCGCAACTCGTCGCGTCCCCAGGTGGCGGATAGGGGATCTCTAGGTTCTGGAGTGGCTGGGAATATTCAAATACCAGCCCGCGGACCAACTGGCCGGTGCTACAGCGCCTTCGTCGTGGACATCGGGTACCTGGGTGGCTCAATAGAAGATGGCTCTGGAATGGAACTGGAATGTGTCGGAACTCCGAAGCTGCTGGCGTCAGTCTCCACGTCGGGCCAGCTGATTCGCCTCCAGACCTGGTAGGTCACGGATGTCTTGCTGAGCCAGCAACGCACGACTGACGACAAGTTGAAGGATGTGGAGAGGGGGTGGCTACCCGCGAAGTCTTCTCCGCCTTTACCCACGGCCTACGCCTGGGCCAGCTGATTCGCCTCCAGACCTGGTAGGTCACAGTGTCACCGCAGAGCTGGCAACACGCAGGACCGCCGACTACTTTGAAGGATGTGGAGAGGAGGTGGCTCCTCGCAAAGTCCTCTCCGCCTTCACCTGCGTGGAGCTCCTGGCGTCAGCACGGACGAGGGAAGACAGTTGGTGCCAGAATTGAGCCGTCCAGGTCCCGATGCACATGACAAGAAGCAGGATGGCCCTGCAATTTGTAGCTGCTGTTAATATTACTGTGCAGGTATATGCGCAGAAATATTGACAGTAGTTATATACCCCAAGGGCGCTTGCGCCCACAGCCACTTTCTCTTCTAGAGCTCAAAACCCAATTTTAAAAGCATGTTACCCTTAACCTGCTGTCTCCTTTTGCATTTTTTAATGCATGATAAGTTTGAACTTCTTTTCTGTCGAGAGGGTTTTTACTGTGTCTATGCAGGTTTTTTCCCCTCTCTCTTCTTTAACTATAGCTTTGCTATACGCCCCCTTAGGGATGTAGTCCATGGCCTAAACTCGGCCATGGCTGCCAAATATCCCTCCTCGCTACAATGCACACCTCCTTTGCATGAAATTCCCTGTCCTTTAAGCGTATGAGGCTCAGCCTTGAGATGCACTAATCCCTCGTACCTACCGCGGGCCCAAATAACACCTAGTTTTATAGTAGGCTAGTTAAAAAAAAAACTGTCTTAGGCGTCATTGGCACACGAACTCGATGGAGTCAACAGGTAAGCAGCAAGCAGCACATCATAGGGGAGACTCCTGTCTCTCCTTCCGCGGTCACAACACTACTCAACGCAGAATGGGAGAAACCCAATAGGCGACACACAGCACCAATTAGAACGCAGGCACAACGTAGTGCTGCTATACCAGTTAAAAACACTTTTAAAAAACTAAGAGAGGAAGATTTTTTATCTTCAGAATACAGCTATGACGATGACAGCTCTACAACTGCTGGAAAACACGAAAACACACGTAAAAAGCATATGCAAACCTGGTGTACATCTTAGACACATTCAAACTTAAATACATGCAATCTTCGCAGTTCAGAAGGAAAAAAAGACATTCTAAAAATCTCAATCACTAACAGACAACACCTTAAGGTACTTGTGAGAAGAGGGAAGCATTCTGCTTTCTGCAAGTCCTTAAGAATAAACAACATACCCTACTTCACACATGGTAGAAAAAATGAAAGGCCAAACAAGATAGTTATTAAAGGACTACCACATAACATAAATGGAAGAGACTTGAGCAAAGAACTGAGAGAATACAGCTTTATACCAATTAATTCTTGGAATTTCCGAACACCAGATGACGCGCCTGCAGTCTACGGGTCTGTAGCAGAATAACACAACAAATTCGATGTATTGAGAATACCTACACTTCAACACACATCAGTTCGTATAGAACTATATAAACCCCGCGCTGAGGATGTGGTGCAGTGCAAGCGATGCTGTGCACTAAGCCACACCCAGAAATATTGCACACTTAGGCCAGTCTGCATTCTGTGTGCGGGAGATCACGCAAAGGCATACTGTCCTATTAAAGAACAGGACAACTCAAAGTGGAAATGTACACTTTGTAAAAAAAATGAACACTCGGCTGTGTGGAAGCAGTGCGAAGTCATTAAAAAACACATAGAGACACGCAAACAATGGCACCAAAACCCGTCAAACAACCACGAGACAAAAGGCAGGAAACTCAGGAACACAAACGAACAAATGTTCAGTTAAAGGCTGAATTCCCTCCACTCCAAAACCCATACAGTGGACACAAGGTAACTACAGTATATTAGGTAGGCCACTCCCGCCTAATGCACTCCCATTGGCTTGCGAGTGTGACGTAGNCAAGGTAACTACAGTATATTAGGTAGGCCACTCCCGCCTAATGCACTCCCATTGGCTTGCGAGTGTGACGTAGCACGGAGGGCTAAACTACGGCCGGACTCTGCCGCCCGCGCTATTCACAAATTTCATAATATATAACACGCCGTTTGTCGGAAACTATTCCACGTGGCGTTATGCGGTTTTTTGCAAAATAATGTTTCAAGTTCTGAGTTGACGTTAAGGCACATAGAATATTTAATAAAAAATGTTGGCAGCCGTAAAAGTTGTTTTAGTAAAGTGGTGTATTCAGGATAAAAAACTAAATTTTTCCTGGGTGGAAACTTATTTTATTATTGACAAACTAAAAAACAACGCGCAAAAAAGAAGTCAATATTTGTATCACCGTAGTCTATACTGTATAAAATAAAATTTTGAAGAATTTTAACCTGATAGTTATTGCAGTATCGTAGTTTTAGCTAACACGTACCGAGCGTTGCCTGCAGTGTATCTCGATAAGGCACCATGGTTCGTGTTGCTCTACGACAGATACATAATGTATGTTTCATTTCATATAAATAACTAAAATGCTGGCATTGTGAAAGTTAAAATGAACAATTGATTTGCTACTAATAATGACAGTAATCATAAAAAAATCTAGGTATTAGAAGAGAAACGCTTTTATTTTTTTTTAAAGAAACTTCCAAATAAAATAGGAAAATGTGGATGATAAATGCGTGCGTTTTCGTTAGGCTATTAAATAGGCCTACATCCATAATGAAATAATATGCAGAAAAATTTGGAAATAACACTTTTGCAAGTTGACAATTTCCTTAAGAGGAAGGGGGTAAACACAAAGTGGCATCTACAGTATGATTCGTTGCAAACAATATGGTTCATTGTGAATTCTACCTACCACACGTCCTAACAGCCATGCACGACTTTGAGAGGCGATAGATTTTTCCAGGAAGTGTCTTTAAAAGTTAAGTTAACAATAAACATGCTACATAAACATAAAATTAAGCAAACAATAGCCATCAATATTTGCAATTTGAATATATTCACAACTAATAAAAATAATTGCCGATTAAACTCACATTTTGATGACTTAGGATGTTTTTGAAGAAGCCGAAGCTGCCCACAGTCGATTTTTCTTTGCAGAATGCTTCTCCATAGCCTGCAGCTTAAGTCTTTTGTTGAGATGGCGTACTCTGATGAAGGTTCGTGTTCTGACATACAGGGAAATAATGTTCTCGTTTATTTCGGGGAATTTTGATTTAATTATAGAAGTCAGTGTCTGCATCACTCGTTCACATTTCGAAATTTGAAGTCCATGAAAGGCACCGAACAACACCTCGAACTGCATCACTTTCTGGCACCATTCCTCAGTCGGACGAGTAAGTCCTCCCTTTGAAACGATTGATATCCAGTCGTGAGGCACATCCTGACTTACGATGATTTTATCACCTTTCATAGGGCTACCCAGGCTCTCATCTACAGAGCGACATTTAAAGGCTAGATAACCCGCTAGGTATTTGATCGCGTCATCATTAATGTCATTTTCTGAGTCATTGGTAGAGTCTTTCATTACTAATAACTGCAATTCCTCGGATTCATTAGGAGGGGCAACTGTTACGGGCCCCTGAACAACATCTATACACAATTCATTCGTCACAAAGTTCAAGAAATCTTCACTGTTAGCATCAGGTTGAGAAATACCTTCATTTGCTGATGCAACACATTCAGCTTCTACAGACACTGCACCGGAGAGAGGAATATTGCTCCTACCTGCAAGTAACAGGAGGCGAATTCTGTTACGAACTTCGAACGGGGACGGATTGTTGTAAAAGATTCCTAAGCCTCGCACACGGGAAAAGAAATTCTCTAGACAATCTTGATTTAATCTTGCAGTCAAAATGTAAGACATTTTTGCATTTTTCATGTCCTCAAAAAGGCCAAAAAGAGACTTTATGGAAATAATGAAACCTTTTTGAAATGGAAGCAAATTTTTCCTGTTATCTACTTTAACTTCTGAAATCACTTTCAAAAAGTGTTTCAAAATGTTTTCTTGGCTCTTTAAATTTAAGCCGTAGCCACTTTTAAGTGGGGTCTTTTCGTCTTTAGGTACCCTTGAGTTCAAAACGTCAAAGGTGTCATTGACAAGCTCAATAAAACTACTTTCAATTTTTTTGTTTAGTTGATAACGAACTGCTAAAGCCGCACGGCTTTAGCCTGGAGAATAACTGAGCAGCCATTCTCACATTCTGGCGGGATCTGCCAGTTACGCTGAGATGAGTCTCATTGATGTGATGTGTAATTGAGAGGTCTCCTTTTTGATTTTCTAATAGGCTTTGTATCGTATTTTTCTGAATTTCTGAATCATCAGATAAGGTTAAACCTTCATCCAAAAAGTGATTTCTCAATAACTTCAACAAATGTGGCACGTCACAAAACACCCACACTTTCCTTTTGTCATCAGTAGGATTGGTGAAAAAAATTTTTTCAGTGTTAACATTAAGTTCCTTCCACACTTTAGAATTTTTCCCTCCCATGTCACAAGTTACTGCGACCACACGAATGCAACAAGTTTCAAGTTCCCCGATTATGTTTTTTAACAATTTGGAATTCATTGTAATGTCAAAGTCGTAAAATATGGGTTGCTTCCACGGAGGAAAGAGTCCACGCACCATCGCTACTTGCACATTGCTGTGAGGCCCTAATATGCGGTCATCTGACGAATCGTATGAAATACGGTGGTCAATATTCATTTCGTCAAACGTCAAAACTGCAAACTTTTCATGCTCGTTGTAGTTTTCTGCTCTGCCTTTCAACAAGCATAACACCTCTTTCAAAATTCCAGGTCTACATTTAAACTGTCGAATCGATTTCTGTAGCGTTGAACGGCATGGCAAGGGAATGTTCTTTTTCCTCAAATAATTGTATGCTTTTCTTGAAAGCGACCTCAAAGTTAAGGCATTTGCTATGTCCTCTGTAGACCATTTCACTCGTTTATTTCCGCTCAAAAGACACCGAATCTGTCCTTGTGTAAAACACTTAGATAGAAGTTTTACAATTTCACTTTTCTGTTCACGTTTCTTCACTTTTGATGATGGTGATCGTGTATTTACTGAAACAACATATCTAAGTGCTTTACGCTTTCTCAAAGCTGCTTCCCTTTTCCTAAGTGTCGCGTTTGCTTTTTCCAAAGTTTCCACCTGTTTGCGAAGTCTCAATATTTCTTCATTTTGAAGTTGCTTAGGGCTTTTTACCTGGTCTATTTTTTTCTTTTTGGGGGATAAAGTCTCTAAAGTCACTAGAGCTCGTTTCCTCACTTTTCTAGCTTCATGCCGCAATTCTCTTTCATTCGGAATCTGTAAGTTAAAGATATAGTTGTATGTTCAATCGATTTAAATAATAAATCATATAAACATTCCTTAATGTAACTAATTTTTTCTAGTTCATAGGCTCTTCAAAGATGTACAATTTTCGAATACAATATCAGTCTATTTCGTTTTTTTTTTTCCCAACAATGCACTTTTATTATTGAAAAATTTTGATCGTCGACTACCACACCACGCATCAAGAGTGCGTGATAATACATGCGCTAAATACTTTTACTGTATTTTACGGGAAATTAAATGTCAAATTGGAAAAATCAGGAAATAGCAATTATGCACCACATGTTTCACAAATTTGATAAGCTAAAATTTATGAAGAGCCTTCTAAAACACATTTTACCCAATTTCATTCTACTAAGGGTTCAGTTTATGTATTTGAAAAGTCTTGAAAGTAATTTTGTTTAATTTAATTTTGAAAATTTAACTTTTATACAATGGTGGCATTTTAAAGCAAAGAGCACGACGATATCTCGTAAGAATAATTAACTATCGATGAGAAGAGTTTTCATTCAAACCAAAAACGACTGTAAATACTCTGCTGTCCGGAATCAGATTTAAGTGGGCTCCGTACCATATTGTACTAACTCGGTGCTCTTTTTTTTTGCCAAGCCAAAATTAGGGCAAGCCATTGCTGATTTCGCCATCCCTTAATTCTAATTTGCTACACTATTACGTTTGCCATTACAAATTACTGAGCTAAATTATTTGAGAGTTACGATAGTTAAATACCGCGTTATAAGTAAGAAATAAAGAAATAAATACCTCTTCCTCAGTTTGGCTGGTAACAGTGCTTGAGCTGGTTATGGTGCTAGAAACTGAAACTGTATCCCCATGCCAATTTGCAATTCGAAGACATGGAACAGCATCTGGGCACAATATTTTTCTTTGTGGTAATCCCAAAAGTTCATTTCTCAAGTCTCGTTGGTAATCTTCTTGGCGGAAATGTACAGAGCAGACTCTAGCATTATCGGGATTAAAAATGTATCTTCGCTTACAGCGCAATACCCACACGCGCTGGAGATCCTCGTTTTTTGGAAATCTATGATATAAAACGCCAGTCGTTTTTGACCCCCAATTAGTACACTGTGCCATAGCACAATTAACTTTACACTTAGAAGTCTTACTCATTTTGGAAACACTCAGTCATCACAAGTTTATACACACATCACAAGTTTATACCGCCCCGCACATCAGCTGCCGCGACACTCCTTGGCTAGAGCCCTCCCGGTGACGTCATGAACACGAGCGAAGGAAAGCGCGGGAGCCGGGAATAACCCCCCCTGCAGTGAACAAGCACCCACACAACAGCAGAGAGAAAAACAACAGCAAAACAGGAGAAGGGATAACAACACAACAGAAAATACGGCCATGTTGGCAGATTTTGAAATAATAATAAAGAAAAAAATAATTAAATAAAAAAACAAATATATATTTACACATGTATAATTTTTAAATTAACAACCCATAATGACGCACCGACTTGATAGTTTGTTGCAGGTCGGGAAGAAGACTTGACTTCGGGAAGGGGGGTTTTACTCTTGCTGGATTCAGAGTCTGGTACCAGGGGCCCCTCCAACTATAATTTATTATCAGGGGTTTTTATGATTCCACTGTGACAAACGAGGAAACGTTTAATCGGACGTTGTGGGCTGCCCCGGGAGACTAGGGACTTACTGGCACACTACATGCGAAATTAATTAGCACACTTGCAAACAACAGTTCAACATGCTAGACATACATCACGACACAACATTCACTCCAGCCGACAGACTGGAGGGGAGCTCCGCTCCCTCGCCGAACACACAAACACGTAACTTTACGTATAATAATAGGTACCACCAATTAACAGCCTACATACGGGTCCGATGCCCAACAAGTCACACACACATTGCCCCCGCTGCCGACCCAATGATTTGAGAAAGTGTCGGGGTGCATTGGTTTGACAAACACCCAGTGAGTTATGGGAACAAAGGGTTCCGGTCTCACAACACTAAGGCCATTCGGTGGCATATGAGGGTTCGGTGGCATATGAGGGTTCGGCGGCCACAAACGCTGGCTTGGTCCTCCAAAACCTCACTTGGCCGATTGATGAATATTCCTCCAACACCCAATGTTTGTTTGTAGAGCGTATAGGTCTAGGGCCCGGCACGGACCTAGAACTTACTCCCCCTTCTAACTCCAGTAGTTAGCCTATAACATTGGGTGCGCCGATTCAGGGTCACAAAAACATCTAGGCGTCAGTCCGCCCTCAGCAGCCACGGAGGTAGCACCTGTGGCCGACTCTGCGGCATGCCCAAGTCAAGCCACTGATCCCAGCACAGTCATGGCTGCCACAAGCACCGCATTTAAAAGCGATGCGAACGTTAACAAGTACCCCGACCTAGCACAAGTGATTCAGCCCCTCTGCGCAATTATCGCGATATAGACAGCACCGAACATGTCCATACAAGACAAAATAACCGCAACAATCGGTTCCTCCATTCAACTGGAAAAGAACTTTGACCATGCTGACAAACCAAAATAATGCAGCTACCTTAAACACTCCAGAAATACACATACACTCCATTCTTTTCTGGAATGCATGAAGCCTTAGCTAAAAAAAAGGATGAATTCATAAACTAATTGTCTAGTTATAAAATTAAAATCACGGTAATTACGAAACACATTTTACACACAATTCTCGCTTCTCTGTCCCGGGCTATGCCATATATAGAAAGGACAGGCCTCAGGAGAGAGAAAGGGGCGGAGAAATGGCAACTTTCTCCCTCAACTCTGTCGTTCACCATGAAGCAATGCTTTTACATTTTTCTGCTCTGGAAGCAGTGTGCATTGAACTAAATTAGGCCAGCAACGCACTAAGCTTCTAGCAATTTATGCCCCGCCAGGGCGCTCGCTAACACAGGCTGACCTAGATTTACTTTACAATAATATAGGCCAAACCTTCCTCGCACTAGGTGACATAAATCCTAAACATCCGAATTGGACTTTTAGAAATAGAACAGCTAATGAAATACTCCTGCAAATTCATCAATATACTAGAAATTATCAAGTTATGGCCCCAATTGAGCCTACTTTTAACCCACCTAATTTAAACCAACATCCTAATATACTTGATATTGTTTTAGCAAAACAGTTCACAACTGGGTTTGACCTGTGGGCCGAACATGATCTGTCATCGGATCACTACCCAGTTTACACTGATTTCTATAATATATCCACAAAAGCAAATTCTCCGAGAAAAATTAAAGATTATTGTAAGGACAATTGGAGGAGCTTCGCAGATTTTATTACTGAGAACTTGCCGCAAATTAATAACGACTCTCTGCAAAAAAATCAGGAAGTTGAAGAAGATATAAACGTCCTTACAAGCACTATACAGCAGGGCGTGGCCATGTGTGCTCATGAAAAGACACAAACACATGACGTGCGCTCGGTACGTTTCTTGTCGAAGGGAGATGGTTGGGCGCGCGGTGTCCCTCGAGCTGTGAAAGTGCTGGGCGCCAGCTCAGTGTTGAGCAATGAGATCGGGTCGTGGGTAATCACCCTAGGGGACTCGAGGTAACACACCGTCAGATAATAGGAAAATGCGAGCTGTATGGCCGCTGCGCACGCCCAGATTAATGAACACACTATTGGTTATATGAAAGATGATTATTTTCTTGAACACTTAACCGAACAGACATGTGGTGACTGCATGGTCGTACAATATAATACACTAATGGATTACGATTAATTAAGGTGCATGACGCTGCTCTCCCCTAGGTGCGATGTAACATAACATACAAGTCAATTCGTGGATGATGTGATGATACGATTACTGAGTGAGGTTGCAGCCTCAGGGGCTGGCACCGAGGTTCTTGTGGAGCGAGAGACTTACCACATCCGCCCGCGTTGAAGTGATGAAGCCTACTAGACTGAGAACTGCGCCGGCTCCCGCTACCTGAGTGCGGGCGACGCCAAGCGGTGGAAAGATGAAACATAAATGCGACTTAAAAATGCTAATGAGATGTAAGAAAATGTTATACCTTAGATTAACATAATCAAGCACAATTACCCTATACAACTTACATAATAAAACACAATTACCCTTGCACAAATACACAATAAATCAGGGTTATATTAATATTAAATATTTGCATCGCAGCAGCCACTGTATTGCCAACTTAGTAATGTCACATGTGCCTGGCTGGCTGGGTAGGTGATGACTGTCTTTAAACACGATAAATATGATATAAATAAATACTTAATAGATACACTGAACCAATAAATAATAACGATTAAATTATTAAGCTCTGAATAATTAATGAAACTGGTGCAATTCACACACATGGAACAAATACACTTGATAATTATGACACTGAATAAATACATATAACCCTGAATAAACTATACTGATGCTCTCCGATCAATTATGTCGCACTAATGTAATTATATTGGTGAACTCTGATTAATTACATAGCACTGAATAAACGATATTGACGAACTCTGATTGATTACATAACACTGAATACATTATCACTCTTGCCCACATGCCTGCTGGTGTGGTGTATCTTGAGTGGAGGACACTACTGCGGCAGTCACAGTGGGCACAAAGGTACCAGTGAACGCCTGGATCATGTCACACACAAACTTGAGACATTCCGCAGTATATACGGGATTTAATAAAGCAGAAAAACCACCTAAGACGCCATTATTCCAGGCGCCAAGATTGGCAAACCAAGGCGCGAATTAACGAAACACATGCTGTCATTTCAGAGGAAGGAACACTCTGGTAGGCCAGTGTATGGGATGCTAAGGTAGCTAAACTAACACCACGCGAAAACAACATATAGGGCTTAACCAAACGTCTCTTAAATCAGACAGATAAAGTCCCGCTCTTACAAACTAACATAGGGATCGCTTTCACTCCTGAAGCAAAGGCACAGGCCTCTGCCAATGTACTGAAAAATGCTTTCCAACCAAATCAGGACCCATGTGATAGAAATTCCACGACGAAAATTTAACGCGAAATAATTATAAAACAAAGGAATCCGATTGAAGATGAACCTGAATTTACCCAGTCGCACGAAATAAAGCTTGCTATTCGCCGCATACGTCCCAGGAAAGCACCAGAAGCTGACAGCATTCAAGCTATTGTCTTAAAGAAAATCCCTGAACTGGCCCTTGAGTTTATAGCTATATGTATCAATGCTATTCTCAAACAGGATTCTTTCCAAGCGAATGGAAAGTTGCAAATGTTATTGTATTCCACAAACCAGGAAAAGATAAGAAATTCCTCCAAAATTACAGGCCAATGAGCCTATTACATGTACTTTCCTAGGTGGCAGAATATATAATCCTAAGAAGGATTAATGCCCATCTCACCAGCCATAATTTACTTCCAGAAAAGCATATCGGCTTCCGACAAAATCACTCGACAACACATCAACTTAATCGAATAACAGGATATATAACTCATGCCTTCAACAGGAAGGACTATGTTGTCGCAGTCTATTTACACATTGAAAAGTATTTTGATCGATCGCGTATTTTATGCTGGTTTACTTTGTAAATTATATGATTTAAAATTCTCCTATTGCTACATTAAATTATTTGCCATCTATTTAATCCGCAGAACTTTTTCTGTTCAATGCAAAGGGGCGAAATCAGACAGAAAAAATATTTATGCTGGAGTTCCACAAGACGGTATTCTTGGCCCCCGTATTATTTAATATTTATATACCTGACTTACCGAAGCCTGACTACCGACTGGTGCAATTCAGTTTCTATGCCAATGACGCTGTCATTTTCAGTCGCTCCGATGACCTCGGCTTAGCAACACGAAGGCTACAAACTGCTCTAACAGCCTTTCAAGAGTATTACATAAAATGGCGGATTGAAATTAATGTCGAGAAAATCGAGGCGATCGTTTTCTCACGCAGGGCACTGTTGAATTATTAACACAAAGAACACGCAGCAGATCGAGATATGTAAGTTTTATTTAACGAACTTTAACCACAACAACAACACACACGAGATGAACAATAGCTAACAGAGAATGTTTATTATTGGCTGAGGGCTCTAGACATTAACCAATCAGAGCATAGCTCACGGTTTATACTGCCAAATACAAAATTAGTTTCCTCCAACAGGAACTACCTCAAGCTGCCAATCGCCCGCAAATCACACTTTTTGGTAAACCTATACCCCACACAGATACTGTAAAATATCTAGGCGTACACATTGACAGAAAACTCACCTGGAAAACACATATAGATGCCAAATGTGTAAGTAAAAATGCTAGGCTATACTCCCCCTATCCTATACTTAATAGACGAAGTGCTATAACGCGAAAAACAGCAGTATTGCTTTACACAACGCTAATACGGCCTGTCATCACCAATGCTGCACCCACATGGACACAAACTGCTAAATCACACATTAAGAAACTGCAGATCGTACAAAATAAATGCCTACGAATTGCTGCAGATGCGCCTAGATACTGTCCCATTACAAATCTACATAATTAACTAAACATTGAAAAATTAAATGAGCACTTCGGCAAAATGGCTGAATCTACAACGACTGTGCCACTAACGCCAACCCGAAAATATCTAGTCTCGGCAATTTTGATCCCGACGAGACTCAGAAATACAAGTGGGCGAAGAACATATTGGCTCACAGGCGGCCTTAGATTGCTAAATATTTAAATGCATGCCCTCAGCCATGCATGTGTTTGTGATTAACTTCGGGAAACCCGCATTACTGCACAATATTAATTAACCTACTACACTCGTGTACCAAAAAATTTTTCGAAGGATTATGTGTTCGCAGAAAAAGGCAAAGCATGCACTACACAGCCTCTGGCTCAGTGATGGCCCTGTGATTAACATTGCATACATTATTATTCACACATATGCGCTGAAACGCCTATCTCATCCGACAGCTGTCTGTATGTATGGTTCTTCGCCTCTGTCGACTCCAAGGCACCAGGCGTCGAGAAGCTCTCTGCAGCAGCATGTGGGGGCTGATTGGAGGTACACATACACTGACAAACACACTTAAACACACACATTACTACACTAAACTGCAAGCGAGGTCGCTGGCAAGGGGATAGAATAATTGCCCCTAGTAATAATTTCTCTCTTCTTATAAATGCCTGTCACACTAACAATGTATTCTGTGTTACACAGAGATGACTAGCATCTGTCGGGTGGGTGGCTCAGTTCTGTCCCCCACCACCAGGGCCGCATAGTGCGACCCTGGTTACACACCAGCTGCGAACTCATTTCATATAACCCTGCACCAAACCCACACAAGTCTATCTTCGCTAACTGACAACTTATCTTACTTTTTCCAGCCACAATCCAGTCAAAGGAAACTACATTTATCCTCCGCGACAGTCGCACAAATTTCCCCAGTGCTCTCTCCACTTTGCCTGGTATGCTGTGCCCTTCCATATAGACCATTCTTCCTTCGGGGTGTGTCCATGGCTACAATCGTGGCCACGACAACAGACAACCCTGCTGTAGCCGCAATGCCTGTGTCCCTGTTAAACATAATAAACCTGACCTAAGGCATAAAAGGCTTGCCCTGAGACGCATCCCATTCTCCAACTATCTTGGCTACTAACATGCATGCCGGAGGGCTCACAGAACTGCGAAGGAGCTCACGCTGGCGTAGCTGGATTTCGGGGATCGCCAGAAACAAAAAATTCGTCGCCGAGTGACGAGCCGAGCTGTCGTGGGTTGAACATCGTCCTCGTGGCTGCTCTCTCGCTCGGATATGCCCACGCCTTGGGACCAGCGAAAGCGAGAGGCTTCTGCGAGTGTGGCGTTACTATGACAGCTTGGGTGCGGTGACTAGCCCGCAACTCGTCGCGTCTCCAGCTGGCAAATAGTGGATCCCCAGGCTCTGGGGTGGCTGGGAATATTACAATACCAGTCAGCGGACCTACTGGACGGTGCGCAAGCACCGTCATCGTGGACGTCGGGAACCTGGGTAGCTCAGTACGAGAAGGCGAAGCGCATAGCGCATGAAGCAGCCCAACGATCAAGGCGGGGAAAGGGGATCTCGAGGTGCCACAAGGGCGAAGTGTAGCGAAACTCACTGCTGGATTCTGCAGGCTGCCGACTGCGGATGCATAAGGAATGGAATGGAATGGAATGCATCGGACCTTGAAAGCATCCCTGACATCAGCCTTCACTCCTGGACCAGTGGCTAGCCACCATCATTGGTATGTCCCGGATGTCCCACCTAGCTCTTATTAGAGCTCACTCAAGACCGACGGACTATTTTGGCAGATGGGGAGAGGGGTGGCTCCCTGGGTGTTTGCTCCCCGCCTGTTCCTGTTGTCAGCGCAGTAGAGCGAAGATGGAGTAGGTGTCATGACTGAGATGCCCAGTTTTCCGACGCACTCGACGGGAAGCAGGGGGGCCCTTCATTCAATTTGCTGCTGTCAATATTATTGTGCTGGTTCTCCTGCACAGAAATATTGACAGCAGTTCAACTTCAAGGGCTCCTGGGCCACAATCCCCACCCCCTCCCTTCTAAATTTTCTACATTACATTAAAGAGCATCGATTCCACACCAGCTGTTTCCCGTAGCATTTTCAATAATGCATGAATAAGTTTTGAACTTCTTTCCTGTCGGGGGGCGTTTTTACTGTGCATATGCCAGTTTTCCCCCTTCCTCTTCTTAGCTATAGCCTCAGCTATAGGTACACTTTAGAAATACAGTTCATGGCCCCAATTGCGACCATGACTACCCTAATCCCTCTCTGCCACTATAAACACCTTCTTTGCATGACTTACCTTCCTTTGAGGCGTAAGGGGCTCAGCTCTGAGACTCAATTAGCTCCCGTCACTACCTCGGACGTACACTTAATACTTAGGTATAATCCATTCACGGTATCTTCGATACTTTTGAAAAGGACCTTTGAAAAATCACCCTAGGAGTAACATGTTCAATTGGTTATAAAAAAATTATATATGGAAAAAGGTTTTGTCTTGCTTTTAGCACTGAAGCACTATATAAATTGGTTGTTTTAAGTTTTAAGTATATTTTTTCAATAAATTATAATAATTTGTTAAAAGTCCGTACGAATTAACAACGGATTTTGAAGGGACATGTTGGTTATAGCTGAAAAGAAATAGTTCGTAGGTTAAATATTAATATGTATAAATTTAATGCCGTAATTGTAAAGTTAATATTGCTAAACTATATATTTACATTTTTACGTAGCACTCATGGGTAAAGATTTCACTGTTATTAATTGAAATTAAATAAATTTCAGTGTCTGTCCAGCGGACTCATACACTCCATCTTGTCCGTTTGGGCACGTTTTTTTCAGAAGTATAACCACGCCATATTGGATATTGGAGACGCTGAATTGTGGTTATAAAACTAACGTAACACATCCTTTCTACTTATAAGATAATTCTAGGTTAAGATGTAATTTCAGTATTAGCGTTGTTATTTCCGCAGTTTATCTTTGTAAGTTTTAAATAAACTTGCAAAATATAGAAAGGCATTTGAATATTTCCGTTACGTAATTCCCTTTGCAATCCTTAACAGAAAAAAAATATTTTAAAAGAATGAAAAGGAATCGATTTTTGGTCAATAACTTGTAATCGATTATTTTCGAAAGCTTTTTGTGGAGCGAAAGAGATAGCAGCACATTAGCGTTGGTCGTTGAGTGCCAAATGTTAGCAGTGACTTACACGTCTTTGCGCCGCACGTAGTGTTGTTTGATGTTGTTGCAGTGAAAAATTGCGACAGTTTCTTGATGGAAAAGCGATGTACCTACACTGCAGGTTTCAAAATGAAAGTGATTTTGTTCGCTGAAGAGTTTGGAAATCGAGCCGTGGGCCGTGAATTCGTAGTAAATGAAACATTAGTGCGGGGCTGGAGGAATTTTTCTCACTTATAAGTCGCACCCCGAGTTTTTAATAAATTTTTAAAATAAAATGTGCTACTTATATGCGATAAAATACGGTACCATTTATCACAGTGAAGTCTTTAACCTGAGTGCTACTTCCAAAAGTTTATTATGTAAAATTTAACTCTTTCTTTACACCAAACATGTAAATAAATCTTAATACAATAAGTAAACTTTAATTAAATTATATAATTAACAGTTCCGATATATACTTCAATCTACCTTTTTGTATGTATTACAATATTTTGCTAAATTTATTAGCATATTTTAGACATTTGGAGAATTTTATTAAAGTATATGACAGTTAAGATTACATGGCATTGTTTCTCTTCAAAAATAAATTTTTGTAGTTCCCACATGGACACCTACCAAAATATTTGACAGCTCCCACGTGGCTCTATTTTTGTTTACAAAACGTTTGACAGGTGTCACATGGCAATGTTTTGATTACATACTGCGGAAGGATACATAATCGGCTCCCTGAAAGTAGATCTTTAGCAGGGTTTCAGAAAATCTTGNTGCAGGGCTTCAGAAAATCTTGAAGTTACCGTGAATACATTATATAGGGTATACCAGGAAAAAAAAAAATAATATTCGTCGCCGAGTGCCTGGCAGGCTCGGCTGAACAGGACGAGATCGTCCGGGAATCGATTCGCGGGTGAGGAGGCGCTGCGCGAACGTCGGTCAATGATGCATCAGTTAAATTCGGGACTCTGTTAATTTCTTACTGGTGAGGTGGGACATAGAATAATTCTGCAGAATGAATTGAGGGGCTTAGTCTCTAGCAGTGGTGTGTCGGTACTTAGAATAGTTCTACAGAATGAAGTGAGGGACTTCGTCTCTGTCAGTGTGTCGGTACTTAGAATAATTCTGCAGATTGAAGTGAGGGATTTCATCTCTGGCAGTGTGTGTTGGGATTTATAATAATTGTGCAGAATAAAGTGAAGGACTTAGTCTCTGGCAGTGATGAGTTTGAACTTAGAAAATATTAGGTCGACTGAAATAAAGAACTTCGTTTCTGGCGGAAGTGCGTGGGGACTTTGCATTCGCATGCTGGAATAGTGGACTTAGTTTTTGGATGCTCCGAGATCGAACTTAGTCTTTAAATGTGTGACCTGTGGGACTTAAGTTGTGGATGCCCAGTGTGGAACTAAGTCTCTAACAATGGTGAATGTGGAACTTGGTACTGAGAATAAAGGATTCGGGACTTAGACATGTGGAAGTAGTTGGTGATCTGGAACGCCGGGAAAATTAAAGAGTATGAATGAAATAGTTTGCATTACTGTAAATAGTTGTAGGATATGCATGAGCCCTACCTGCATCCTAGGGTGTATTGGTGAGGGCAGTACCCTCGGCTCACGCATATGGGTGATTGAGAGAGAGAGAGAGAGAGAGAGAGAGAATGAGAGCACTACCTACACTCCTTGTGAGTGTATGGTGAGGGCAATACCACCGGCTCTTGGTGTGGTGTGGATGTGTGTGAATATACATGTGTATGGGCACTACATGTACCAATGGTGTATTGATGAGGGCAATACCCTTGGCTCATGCTCATGGTTGTGTTGTGAGTGAGCACTACCTACATACACCCTATGGTGTACTGGTGAGGGCAATACCATCAGACTCAGATGTTTGTGATTTGGTATGAATTGGGGACAGTGCAAAGATATGGTGAATAATGTTTTATTGTTCGTCGGCCGCCCTTTCTTTTGGAGACCAAAGGCCTCGGAGACTTTTCAATATCATATTGGAATGTTAATTATTTGTAATATTGGTATTTGTTCAGTAATAATTGTTTTTTTTTTGGGGAAATTACTAGATGCATTAAATATGTTTTATAGAATCTTAAATGTAAAATATTGTGAATGATTATTTAAAAATAAAATCGTCACATATATATATAAAATCAAATTGTTATATTTTTGTAAATTGAAAAAGAAAAGGTTAAATGGGAAAAGAGTAGCTCTATATGTGGCCAAANAATCAAATTGTTATATTTTTGTAAATTGAAAAAGAAAAGGTTAAATGGGAAAAGAGTAGCTCTATATGTGGCCAAAATGAAATAGAACAAAAACGAAATAGTTTTTTGGACAGTTTGTGTGTACACCCACCCATTCTGGTCAGCGAGATAGAGAAACTATCAAATTACTCTGATTTTGAAATATTTTTGGTGTTAAATACTTTCCATTCCCATCCTCTTCCTGGATAGTTCTAATGATAGGTAGGCGGAAGTCGGGAAGGAAATTGTGGTGTTTTTGGGAACCGCCACAGCTGTACAGATAAAATATTTCCGCCATTTTATTTTGTGATGTTTAAACAACAGATATCTGTAACATTACATGTAAGCAAATTATTTAAATAACTTAAAAATATTTCTACCATCCTTTTCATAAAAAACAAAATAACAAAATAGAGCATTTTTTATTCACATTTATGCTTATCATACACACCACAAATAAATTTTTAATTTATTTGTCTGCTGCCTTGCTGTGAAGGCTTATTAATTATTAAGCCATTTGTTTTTAATTTAATTTTTTCCTCTACTGATAACTGAGAAAAATAAATAGCCTGTAAACCCGTCACATTTATTCTGTTCATTTTAAATCAAACTCGAACACAGTGATTCACTTTACACCTGTATTAATCACCAGCTTAATGACAGCAAAGTAATATAAACACTGGTATACACTATTCACGGCAAAGTGAGCACATCTGAAAGCACTCTTATTTGGTATAATAGTCAGTAAATAAATACTATTTTAGCCTTAGATGTTAACTCCAGAGTGCTGTATAATATGCACACCTTGTTAATTACTTTCATGACAATATTTACTTTAAAAAGCGATAAAATTATAAAAAATGGCTGATAGAAAAAAGTAATTAGGGACTCAAAACTGCTCACTTCACCGTTAACAGCCAATAGCCGTGCAGCCCACGTGCGCGCGAAGAGCACGACCCTCCCCCGTCTACTTTTGAAAGCACACCACACTCCTGCCACTGGCGTGCGCACGCGCTAGCGAGGCGGACGGGCTGCCTCCTCCGCAGCCCAGCCACGCCGCCCAGCTTAGTACGAGCGCTGTACAAGCTACATAAACACGCGTTGTTCAGTCGAGGGATCAGCCTACGGTAGTTGGCAGAGTAGAAAGTTCGAAGCAATCGCAATAAGGTTTCTTTTTAAAGTGAGAGCAACTGCGACATTAAAAATTGTTTACTGTAATTCACANTGCTGGAGGGGGGAGGGAACCGCATCCCTGCAGCCTTATACCACGAACCAACAATGCTAAGAGACACGAAACAACGACTAATGTAATTCAGACACATTCTGTTATCACCTTAAGACGGGAAAATATGTCCGTTCCCGAAACGTTGTGAATTACAATGTCGTTGCTATTTTTGTCAGTTTTGCAATACATTAAAAACTAAGGTATGTGCACAGAATAAGGCTTGTTTCCTAATACAGCCTAGTGTCTGTTACCTGAACTTAGTTTATAACGATCCTGTAGGCGGCACCGTATTACAGTATACAACAGAATTGTTCGCGCGAATGGCGATGAATATGTTGTTCCCCACATGTGAGTCGTATTGTAATCAGCTACATCATAGGAGTTATAGAATTGTACGCTCTCTTAAACGGTGCAATGAATGTTGCTGTGACTATTATTACAATATTATTATAAGATAGTAATTCTATAACCTGAAATGTATCCTATCATGGTCCACGTATGTGATGGATACTATACACCATATTTTAAACAGACCTACTGTGTTTAAATTATCTGCAATGCATTTATTTGCATGGATTCGTGTGTGATGCATAAGACGTGTCCTCGTGTAAAGCTTGCCCAGTGGACAGAAAAAACTTGAACAAGCATCGGAAGCTCCAAGGAATGTGTAAGACAGGCGTTCACAATGAAGACAGAATGTCTCACATGGCCTTCTAGAAAGTGCATCTGCATTGCTGTGAAGGCGTCCAGATCTGTGCTGTATTTCAAAGTTATATTCTTGAAGATGCTGTATCCACTGGGCTATTTGACCTCAAGGGTTCTTAACGTTTAGTAGCCAGCATAATGAAGCATTTTCGCTTCTTAGAATAAAATGTCTGTCATAAAGGTAGGGGCGGAAGTATGAAATTGCCTTCACCATTGCCAGATGGTTTTTGCGTGTAACACAGTAAATTCTCTCAGGCTTATGCAATGCCTTACTGAAGTATTCTAGTGGTCTTTCCTTCCTATCCTGAACCTGAGATAACACAGCTCCAATGCCTAAATCACTAGCATCAGTGTCCAATGTGAACGTGCCCTCACTTCTCGGGAAACCCAGGACTGGTGGAGTTATCAGAATATTATTTTAGCTTACTAAAATAATCTTCACACTCAGTGGACCAATGAAATTTACATTTTGCCTCAGTCAGTTCATGTAGTGGCTTGGCGATCGTGGCGAAACCAGTTACAAATCGAAGGTAGTAGGAACATAATCTCAGAAAATTCCGCACTTCAGTTTTGTTAGTTGGTGTTGGCCAATTTCTTATTGCTTTGTTCTTCTCGGGATCTGTTACTATTCCATGGACCAACACTACATGTTCCAAGAAATTGATTTTCTTTTGTAACAGGTGCCACTTCTCAGTAACCAGTTTCAAGTTGGCCGTGGCCACTTTCTGGAATACAGAGTCTATGAAAGATAGGTGCTCTTCAAATGTCCTTCCTGTCACAACAATGTCATCTAGGTAAACCTGACAGATATTTAAAGGCAGGGACATTACATAGTCCAAATGACATAACTTTGAACTGCCAGGTTCCATTCCCTTGTCCCAAAATGCAGTCTTCTCTTGGTCCTCTGGAGCCACCTCGCACTGCCAGTACCCACTCTTCATGTCCAAAGTAGAAAACAATTGTGAACCTGCTAAGCTGTTTAATGTGTAATATATTCCTGGGAGCGGATAAGAGTCTTACTTTGTCACATGACGATAATCAACACAAAACATCAGCGATCCATCTTTCTTCTTAACAAGTAGAGTGGGTGACGACTATGGACTAACTGATTGTTTTATCCAACTCCTTAATTTCCTTCATAATTCCCTCAAATACATCGTGCAAAGGTAGTGGCAGTCGTCTTGGTGGTTCCTCAATGGGCCTGGCATCTCCTGTATCAATGTGGTGGCAGATTATGTTAGTCCTTCCAAGGTCATTTGCTCCACACGATAAGGCATCCTTATTTCTCTGCAGTAATTCAGATACAGACTTCTCCTGGCACCAGAAGATTTTCTCTTGTTTGTACTTCTGGTAGAGGACATTCTATTGGTTCTAATATAGAATCTTTTGGAACATTTGGAAGTATCTCTGTGACCTGCTTGCAAACACCTATCACTGCCCCTTCCTCAAAACGAATGGCACTATTGGACAAATGTACGATTCTAACAGGAAAACTGTCAGAATTAGAAGAGACCAAAGTCCTTGCTACGACGACTTTACCTGGTATGCTGTCTTCGGGGGATCTTTGGGGGGAAGGCCTGAGGATGTCTGGTCTTACTACTGTTATGGTCACCCCAATGCCAACTACCATCTGGTAAGGGCCATCTTTCAGGCTCCCCTCCATAAGTAATTGGTTTCACCGACCGTACATGTAAGAACATTGGGGTCTTCCCTCCAGCAGTCACCGACCTTCGCCCTTAAGATCGGTGTTTAAAAGTTTTCCGAATGTGATGTATTCTCTCCTTCCTCTTGCTGGCTTTTTTCTCGCTGCTGCTTCTGCTGCTGTCGCTGTTGTTGTGGGCAATAGACTCTCACGTGTCCAGGCTGCCCACAAGACGAACACTCAGGCCGTTTGTATGGGGGCGACGAGGCTCTGTAGCACGGACCCCGGAAGCAATGTCCCTCATTGTTCTCTGCAATTCCTTCAGTGTCTTCGTTATTCTGTCTTCGTTGCCTTCGTTCAGCGTCACTACCCATACCGGACATCGGGGTGCGGCCCTCTGTCTTGCTGACTCCACCTCAGTGCTCGGGCCTGGGCGTCCTGCATGTTGTGGGGTGCAGTCAGACGTACTGCTTGTCATACCTTTGTGTCGGCGATGTTATCGATGAAGAAGTCAACTGCGATGATGTTGTGCGCCTCCTCGGAGCACCCTTCCAAAGATAGTTAAGACATCCGTACAATGTCTTGCCATAGCTCCTGCAGTGGCTCCCCTGATCACTGGGTGCGGTTTCGCAGCTGTTCATGGTGGGAATTTGGTTGGTACCGGTTTCCAAAATGTAGCTCCAAGGCCAACGCCAGTGTGGGGTAATCCAGTCTATGTCACTGTCAGAGATTGTAGTATGCTCAGTGCGGGGTCTCTCAGTACAGTAGCGAGGTAGTAAGCCCGCAGTTCGTCTGACAAGCCATTCAGGGTGGCGACTATCTCAAACTGGTGTTGGTACTCCCAACATGAAGTCTGGCTATCGTAATGGGCGGGCTTAATTGAGACCCCCTTCCTCACTCCAGATTGTGTGACACCAATGCCGCAGAGCAGCTTACTATCCTTCGATGTTGCTGTTTTGGTTACGACTTGTACTGCTTCCTCACTTTTCTCGGCTGGCAGTGTTGAGGTAGTATAAGTCCGCTGCTGAAGAAATTCCTGTTATTCTTTCTTCAGTGTACTCATTTCCTGTTTCATTTCATTCTCGATGCTGTCCATTTTTTCACTAACACTGTCTATTTTCTTGCCCACACAGTCAATTCTCGTATTCACTAACTCACTTATCTACATTATCTATATGTTTGTGTACATTTTCATTTAGAGCCTATTTTCCTGTCTACCTATTAATTTGCCGAGTCAATTTTCCAGTCTAAATGTTCATTTCCAGAGTATATTTTCTTTCTACATTACGTACATTTACACTATTTACATTATCGTTCACACTACTAATTTGGCTATTTACATAACTTATTTGACTTTTTACATATTCCCTAAAGCTATTTGAAATTGCACTCACTTGGCTACTTAACCCCCTTAATTAATGCTCGCAGTGCTTCTAGTTTTGCAGACATTTTTTTAGTTGGCATTCACTGCGGTGGTTGTACAAAACAGCCTCAATAAATTAATTTGAATCATTTTTAATATCTATTAAATGGCCTTTTTCCTAACTTGACTAACAATTACCTACCTCCACCCCACTTCTTACGATAGTGTTACATGGGCGCCTGAGGGGCGATCTGTGTTTGTGAGGGATGGAGATCTTAACAAAAATAAAAGAACAAAATTTTATTTTTAATTTATTCACACAGCTATTATTTACAGCATTAAATTAGCTGTCTCCACTATCACTCTTTTTATTTCACAATGAGTGCCATATTTAATGTATCTTTCAACTCTAATTACCATCCTTCTTTATGTCTCTGTTTGGTTATTGTCAACTAAGGTAAAGGTCAAGTGGGATGTAGTGTGATTCTCTGTCGCCCAGAGCGCACTGCCAACTCATTTGTAAATATTTCCAAACCATCTGCTAGATGGCACCACAGTCGTATTCACCCCCCTCCCATACTCCCCCTTCTTTTTCAGACAGCTTGTAATCCATTCTCAGAACAACGGAGTGTCAGTGAGCAGGCCAGGTCATCAACCCGCCTCTCTAATGACCCATCGCCTCTAGCAGATTACTCTCTGCGATAACAAAAATGTGTTTGAGGGCTACCAGCAAGACTGCTAGCAAAGGGAGGTTGGCCCTCGCCATTCGAGACCGCAACTAAGGGTAAAACTTGTATCTAATACTTGTTTGCACGATATCAAACATATTCTTTTCTTTGATAAATTTATATTACTGACATGAAAGAGATTTGCAAAAAAATAAAATTTTCATTAGCTTATGCTAGGAAAAGTTAGATGAACACCGCGTTTCATGCGCATGGAATCATTCCGCAGAATATCCTTCAGGAATTAGCTGAAGATAACATAAATATTAGTCAGGCCTAATAAAACAAATATACTCAAATTAAACATGGGCCCAATTTTTTGAACTGTCGGAATAAATCCTTTAGCGGATTGTTCGGATACTTCCATTCCGGTAACGTGTGTCACAATGCCAAAATATGAATTTTTGAGACGACCAGTAACTATCGAAATAAAATGTATAGAATTTTTGAAGAATCTATTTTACAACTTGGCATCGTTGCATTTCGTGTGTCCTCACTGAACAGAACCAATCACGTTAAATCTGTCGTAGTAGGAAAATTTGCTTTAAAATACATTAATATATATTTTATTTATTTGTAGATAATCCGGGATAAGTAATTGCAACTCCCTTAAAAAAAAAGAAACTATTTACAGTGGCGACGAAACTATTAACTGATATATTATAAATAATGAAGTCAGACATTGGTAATCCACAGGAACACTTATTTTTCATGAATATTTGTTTTTTTTTTAAAAGATGTAACTACGCTAATATTTGCCAATAAAATATCTTAGCCCATGAAAGAACACGTTAAAGAGTTATCTCATATTGCTGCTAGATATCGGTTTAGTATTAATTAAGAATATATCTAAGAAACTTTTATATTTAATTACGTTATTGTAACTTTATTCACGAAATAACAGTAAAATGCTTTACCTTACTGTAACAAATGATAAAATGCCAATTAAAAAGCAACACTATAACAATTTATATATTTTCGGGTGTAAATATACAATTACAAAATTTTTGCTAACATTCCGGCTATGGATGTAAACGATAAAATATTTTTCATTAATGTTTGCTTGTCTAAAACAAATTTATTACGTTTTGATTCACAGTACTAACTACGTTTCACAACTACAGCTTTTCTTGCAAAATTTATTTCGTTATGGATTTTATGTTTCAGTAGTTTCGTATAATATTTAACATGATATTCTTAGCAATTCTATCAGTTCTCACCTACCAACTTAACTTTGTTTACGCGATTTTTTCATAGATGTGTAAACGCCTTAATATTTTGATATTTGGCAACAATTTCACATTCCTTTGTTAATTATATTTATATTAAACCACGCGCGAGTATATTTTCAAGTTTCCTACATCATACAAAGGATTACAGACAAATCTGTAGAGGAACGGTGATTCCGGCAGCTACCTAGCTGTCGGATTCATTTCAACACTTCATGGACCGCTTCCGGTATATAATTACGCTATCGAGTGTTTAAAAATTGACTCTAGGGATTCCGATAGCGGAATGATGTATTTCCTCCAGAGGAATAATTTCGATCATTTCGATAGTTTCGACATTAGTCGAGTCCATGCCACGTCGTCTTGCGGAATTTCTGCGTGCTCACTGGGGTCCTACACGATATTAGGCAGGTGTACCAGTTTTCTTTGGCTCTTTAATGTATGTCCCTACCTAACGCTCTTGCATTCCATGTGGGGGGTCTTCCCAGACTCCTCCCGATCTCCTTTTTTGTTCTAGTGCTCTCTCATTCCTTTATAACCAGATGTCTCCACTTTACGCTCTTGAATTCTGTGGGGAGGGTTTTCTCCATGTTAACACTCCCAGTTGTCTGGGGTTTTCTCTATGCTATTCCTCCCACATATGGATGGTTTTTTCCATGCTATCCCACCCAGGTATCAACCAGAAAACCAGGCTATCCCTCCCAGGTCCCCATCATGATGCCAGTCTTCACCCAATTGCATTCCATGTTAGAGGTTTTCTCAGAGTCCTACCGATTTCCTGCTCTGTGTTTTCTTCATGCTATCCCTTCTGTGTGTTTAGGGTTTCCTCCATGCTATCCCACACAGGTCCCTGCCAGGATGCCAGGCTATCTCTCCCAGGTCTCCAGCATGATGCCAGGGTTTACTCCATGCTATCCCTACCAGCTCCCTGCCAGGAAACCAGGGTTTTCTCCATGCTATCCCTCCTAGTTCCCAGCCAGGATGCCAGGCTCTATCCTGAGAGGATGCCTCAGAGTTCTCCCAGTCTCTCTCCTACCTCTCTCGTCTGTTCTCGATGCCTCCACTTAAATCTCTTGAATTCTGTGTGGGGGAGGTTTTCTCCGTGCAATCCCTCCTGGCTCCCCGCCAGGACACCATGTTATATCCCTTGGGAGTCCTTCCAGTCTCCTTCCTGCCTATAGTCCATCTATTCTCTCCCCTTCGCCTATCATTCCTTACCCCTCCCACCCCTCGATGTCAACCTAAGAAGAAACTGACTATACATACTACTTCACTGCGTGGGGCCAGGACATGGCCGGCACTTGCGCACACGCGGGAAACATTTTCTTTCTGTAACAACAAGCAGTGGAATAGTTAGCCAATTACACAGCACCATTGGTGTGGTCGCTCTCGCTCTCACCACCCTCGCAGCGTTACCTTCGCACTTTACCGTCTGCAGGGAAGAGTACAGTAGAGGTAGATGAAGAGAAAAGGGAGGACAGCACAGTAACTAGTGAATAAAATCAAGTACGATGCGATCACTAGTTACTATAGTGCTAGTTTGATACGAATACCATTTCACATTCACAACCCCAGGTTGGAGACCTAACATAGGTGACAAGTCTCGTGCGCTAGTACGTACATAAATTCTTGTAGAATGTGAAATAGTACACATATAAGGACATAACGGTAACACCCCTGACAAAATAAGGATACCTCTTGCATGGGATACAGCGTGCTACCATTCAGCATACCTGACAGGATGAATATGGCTCTTGCGTGTGATATAGTATGCTGTAAAAAAACACATATCTGGAACAGTGTTTAAGTACGCACACGAGCGATTGCAGAAACCGTGCACACACACAGCAGGACATACTGCTACCATCCCTCAACAACAGCATACCTGGTGAGATGAATATGGCTCTTGCATGTGCTGTGGTATGCTGCTGAAAAAAAACACACAAATTGAATAAAGTAACACACACACTCATATCATTCGTTGTGGGAGAGGGGAATAGAAGCACTTCAGCTCGACAATCCCAGGGCGAGGAACTACCCCCTACTATGCATCCCGACCCCACTCACTCTTCCTGGGACAGGTGCGTATATGATAATACATGCCTGCCCCAGAGGTGTGTGTACAGAAAATTATTATTATTCATGGTAGCTATAAGGAGCGGTATGAATGGCGTCTTCCAGGATCTTGCGTTTGTCGTCCATCCACGAAAGAGCTGCTTTGTTAGTGCATTCAATATATACTCTAATGTTGTGTTGATGTGACCGAATGCTGTTTACTCGTACTCTCATTACGTGCTGGTTCAATAATATTCGTTTATAATCTTCTATGGTGATGTTATTTTGTATGACACTCTTCTGTATCCCTTTAGATCGCTTCACTACTTTATCCTTACACTTATAAGCATACAACTTCCACCTCAGCCCGACAAACTCAATCATATCATTGCCTCCGCACTCATCCTTGAATTTGCCAATCATCCTCGCATTGGCGGGCGAGTAGCAGGGATGAGTGGGAGGGTAGGCACTGGTGTAGAACTCGGCCATAAGTGCAGGGTCTTTGGTGAAGTCCCTGTAGAAGTTGGGGCAGGCAATCTCCATTACAAAGGAGTTGGTGTCTGTGTTTATCATGTTCACATTACCGCCATACTGTGCCCTCATTACATAGTAGTGGAAGTGGTACATGAGAGTCTTCGACAAGTCAAGTATGGCAAAGCCAGCGTTTATGGGCTTATCAAATAGAACATTTTTGTTATCTAATTTTACCAGCGATAGCGTTTCATCATATTACAGTTCTACATTTGAAGACTTGTTTCGCAATGAGTTTCTTTGCTCGAATTTCTCTGCATACGAGTTCCATACGCTAGCATATATGCTTATTTTCCATAAGCTTACCATACATAATATTATTCACTAGCTTGTAAAAGTCCTTCTTGAGGGCGTTCGTGTCTGCCTGACATTTTTCCATATTCAGTTCAATATAAGTTTTCAGTCACGCATTATGGTTGAATTGTAGAATGCGATGTATAGCCTTCAGCCTTAACCCATGACCCAATGCCTGCTTAAGATTAACGTAATGTACAATATAATTCTTCTTTGTCTCAAGGATGGTCATGAGCTTGGTTTGTTTGGACCCCAAGAGACACTCGTTCACCGGCAGGAAGGGAAGGTCTTTATGGTCCTCATGGAGTGTGGTAGGGTACTCTACATCCACCTCCAATATGTAGCCAACATCTCCATTGCCTGGCACAGACATAACATAGATATCTATGCTGGTGCATTTGAAACCGCCCTATGGCAGCGACAGGGATATTGCCCATTCATACAAGTTATTTGCTTCTACATACTGGAGGTAGGTAGACTGCCTGCTGGCAACATGCATAGCAGGGACATCCTTGTTAATTGCCACCATGTGATGCTTGATGCACTGGACCACCCCTCCTTGGATACCAGCCAGGTTGATGTCATAGCCGACAAGGAGGTCTAATTCCACCTGAATCTTGTGCAACATTGTGTCAAATGAGAATCCGGGGCACTCACGTATCAGACACAATCAAGTTCGTAAGTGGGCAGACATAGCCCCCTGGAAGTTCTCGAAGATGTCGCACAGTATCAAGACGTCCGTCTGTAAATACAGCTCAGCACAATTGTTGTATATGGCACCCAAATGTCGCCCAGACCGTCTGTGCATGACGGTACTCCGCATGACAGTACTCCTCTTCGGCGATGCCACATCCCATGAGGCAGTTGTGGAATTCACCGATGCCCAGCAGCTGTGGCTCGTCAAGCTTCCCCCACGAGTCGAGCTTCCCCCAGCTCCTTTCCTCATCCCCTCGTTGACGCCTGGTGCACCAGAAGGAAATATTTCTAACTACTTATTATATTCAATTATGTGATTTTCGTGACTTGTTTACGACAGCGAAGATATTTAAGACATTTTTAAGAATAACTTTTGCAAGTTGAGGGTAATACTCTATAATCTCTAAGTGGCCTCCATAGTTGTCATCATATGAGTCTCATAGTAAGCAATTGTGTCTATTCTTATTGAGAGCTAATGAGGGTGAAATGAGGTGAGAACAGAGCAGCACCGGAATGCAAGGGAGGGAGAAACGGGAGATCCCCGAGCAAACCACCAACCAGCGGCATCGTCCGGCACGATTCCCACTTGCAAAAATCCGGGAGTGACCGCACCAAGATTGAACCCGGTTCACCTTGCTGGTAGGAGAGTAGTCTAAATGTACAGAATTGCCTCTTCTTTTTACAAGGAATTAACACACTCCTTGAAATTACGAATAAAACTAGTTAGAGTTCCACTGCGAGCTCAGTAAAAAATTTGCTGTTCTCTTTTGAAGGTAAAATACGGCATATTAACAAGATATTAAATTATTGAAAGTACTTACAATATAACGTATTAAAATATACCACTGTGTATATCTGCATCTGCGGCGTAGTGGTTAGTGTATCCAATTCAAACGTCGAGGTTATGGGCTAGATTCTCAACACTCCAGTAGGTATTCTCAATCGTAGTTAGGTTATGACATGACTGACAGGGCCGTATAACATGCGTTCCGTGCAGTCCAGACTAACCTGTAATTTTTGTTTCATAAAATTTAATGTGTATCATCAAGTAGACAAATTACTTGGTGCAAGTCCGGATAATTGCTTGTGATTTTGCAGGAATATAAACTGGGAATTACAACACATAGTGTTGTAATGCTACAGGATATCTGTCAGTAGGTTACATTATATATATATATATATTAATACTGCTAATATCCTGTACACTTTTCAAGCAATTTCTTGCAAAGTTTACAAAGATTTTATTAAAGTGTTACCTAAAATTTTTGGCAACTAGTTTCCAGACATTTTTTTGTAAAAGTAAAAAAATATATATATACAGTATGGAGAAGATATGGTAGGTTCAGGAGTGTCAGAAGGATCTGGAGGAAACATGGTAGGTTCAGGAGTGTCAGAAGGTCCAGTGGATGGTCTTCGGGCGGGCGTTGTTTTGCGCGGGGCCTGGATCTGACCCCCGACGACGCCTCTGGGTCTGCCGCGGCGTCGAGTTGTTTTCGAGTATGGCTGACAAGAATGTGGGCAGTCGTAGCAGCTTCGCGTCGAAGAGGATGCTAGGGTAGGGTCGCCGGGCGACGACGGGTGCCGCGTTGGATGAGTGAGGCGGTGGCGTTGTGCGGCGGTAGAAGGCGAGGTTGGGCTGCGGCGATCCCGGGTCCCTGTTCAGCACTAGCAGCAAGTACTTGACGTCGTACAGCTGCGGGGGCAGCGAGTACAGCACATTCGAGTCGATGGGTGCGCGGAACTCCACCACGTCCAGGTCGGGCCGCCACCCTTCCACGTATTCCACCAGCATGCCGATGTTGTTGATCCGCTCTACATCGTAGAAGTGGTCGTCGCCCACCTTCACATCTTCGAAATCGTCGCCGGCGACGACGCCGCGCAGCAAGTTCTTCGGCGGCGGCGAGAAGTGCAACGAGTCGAATTGGGGGACCCTGTACGCCATGTCTACTTTCTAGTCGCCCCCTGGAAATATGGTACACAGGTCGGTCCCTGTTAACATCGAGGTTATTTAAGTTGAGTTGAGTTGAGAGATTTGAGCGGCTCTTAACAACGAGGTATTGAGAGCCGATGAGGGTGAAATGAGGTTTTAATGGAACAGCGCTGGAATCCAAGGGTGAGGAAACGGGAGATTCCCGAGAAAACCCGCCGACCAGCGGCATTGTCTGGCACGATTCTTACTTACGAAAATCCGGAGTGACCCGTACGGGGATTGAACCTGGTTCGCCTTGGTGGGAGGTGAGCAGTCTAACTGCTCAGGAACCGTGGCCCCTCGAGGTCATTAGAGATACAGTGATAGATTTGGACGGCTCTTAACATCGAGGTTCTGAGAGCCGATGAGCATGAAGCGAGGTGAGCATGGAGCAGCGCCGGAATGCAAAGGCGGGGAAACGGGAGACTCCCGAGAAATCCCGCTGACCAGCTGCGTTGTCCGCCACGATTTCCACATGTGAAAATCTTCCTAAATGAGAGGCGAGTTGTCTAACCACTTCACCATCGCAACCCTCATTAGAGACGAAGCAGCTTGCTCAGATGAGCAGAAACGGGGAAGGAATCGTCCATGGCCTGTGGTTAGGACCCATCGCATTAATGATTTCAAGAAACTAGGTAAGCCGAAATCATGATGGCTGAACCGGGAATCAAACCCGTTTCCACCCGAAAGCGAGTCCATTAGTCTTAACACTGCAACACCTCATTCGGTCGGGGGGTATGGTACGCTTTGATTGTATTGATAAAATTACATAGCACAATTAAAATTTTTAGTCTACTTTCCGAAGGAAAGAAATGCTTATGAGATCAGTTTCCTGTCTGTATGTTTGTGTGCGGGTATGTGTGTGGATGTGTGCATGCGTGTCTGTCCCCCCTCCCCGCCTCAATTTCAAAATGGCGACCATTTGAAAATTTATGGCAATATGCCATTTCTTGGAAACCATTAAAATTATTTTAACGAAATATTGTATGCTTACAGCGCAAGTTGTAAGAATTAAATTCAGATGTGAATATTATTGTTGGTGCGCCATTTTGGAAGATAGCACCACACGAAAAAATAATTATTTTACGTTATTTCTCGAAAACCACTAAACCTATTTTCGCCAAATTTGGCACATAAGTAATACTATTAGTGGTCGGGTAAATTTAAGTAATTTAACCTAATTAGTCACTTACTTAAAAATGGTGGCCATACATATATTCTAGGTTTATTTGGTATAAATAGCATACTGTTTAATCAATATCAACCACATTTTGTACGCCGACAGTATCTATTACAAGCATCATATAAGCTAAACAACAACCACTTTTTTTTGGCCATTTTGGATTATAGCACTACATGAATAAAGATTTTATGCTATACCTATNGCTAAACAACAACCACTTTTTTTTGGCCATTTTGGATTATAGCACTACATGAATAAAGATTTTATGCTATACCTATAAAACTATTTAACCAATTTTCTTCAAGTTTGGCAAGTTAGTAATACTATGATAGGCCAAGTCAATTTAAGTAAGTANAAAACTATTTAACCAATTTTCTTCAAGTTTGGCAAGTTAGTAATACTATGATAGGCCAAGTCAATTTAAGTAAGTAAATATTACTAAAACCTATTTTCAAAATGGCGGTTATACAAATATTTTAGGTTTATTTAGTATAACTACCATACCATTTGGCCAATTTCAACTAAATTTTGTATGCTGATGGTATGTATTACAAGCATCATTTACACTAAACAACAACAACTTTTATCCGCCATTTTGAAAGACAATGCCACATGTAAAAAACCTTTTACATTATATCTCGAAAACTACTCAACCAATTTTCGCCAAATTTGGTACGTAAGAAATACTGTGATAGGTCAGGTAAAAATAAGTAAGTAAACTTTATTAGGCACTTATTTTGAAAATGTTGACCATACAAATATTTAAGTTTATTTGGTATAACTACCATACCAGTTACACCAATTTGAACCAAATATTGTATGCTGGCAGTAACTATTAAGAGCATCAAATAAGCCATAAAACAACCATACTCCACCATTTTGTAATATAGTGCCACATGGAAAAATCAAGTTGAGTAATTTCTTGGGAAACAATTGACAGATTCCTACCAAATTTTGCAAAAAGTATTACTGCCGCAGTTGATATTTACAAATATTTTCAAGAATTTTAGATACCTATTTTTCAAATGGCGGCCATCTAGCGCTTTTAGCATAGTATACTATATCTTCGAAACCAATAAATCAATTCCAACTTATCTTTGTATGCTGGGAGTATATATAACGAACATCAAATGTTNTATATCTTCGAAACCAATAAATCAATTCCAACTTATCTTTGTATGCTGGGAGTATATATAACGAACATCAAATGTTTCTATGCGAAGCCTCTTTTGTCTTCCATTTTGTAAGATAGTGCCTCACGATTAAATAAAGTTTTTAAGTCAAATCTCGGGAAAGAATTCGACGATTGCTACCAAATATGGCAAACAAGTGGTACTGCGGTAGGTAATGTTAAGTGATATGTTCTAGATATGTCAGNGACGATTGCTACCAAATATGGCAAACAAGTGGTACTGCGGTAGGTAATGTTAAGTGATATGTTCTAGATATGTCAGACACTTATTTTCAAAATGGCGGCGATATAGCTATTTTTGTTTTGTATGTTACATCATCGAAACCACGTAATTCATTACAATTAAAATTTATACGGTGGCTGTATATATTACAACAATAAAATGTGTACACACAAAATCTCTTTTTCCTGCCATTTTCTAAAATAGTATCACTTGACAAATTAAAGTTACATGATCGACGAAAAAAGAACAGATTTCTACCAAATTTGGCAAACAATTACCACTATGGAAGGCTATGCAAGCAAATCAATTTTGCGAGTGTCAGACCCACGTATTTTCCAAATGTCGGCCATATAAACATTTTACCTCCTAATTTTTTATCTACGAAACTGCAAAACAAATGTCAACTTAACTTTGTATGATGACAGTATCAGTTATATCCATCAAAAATGTCTATGAAAAACCTCATTTTCCACCATTTTGTAAGATATACCCACATGAAATAATATAGTTTTTATGCCATAACTCGGGAAACAATAAACCGATATTTTTCGAATTTGGCGAAGAAGTTGTACTGTGGTAGGATATGTTAATTAATATGTTTTAAGTATGTAAGTCTCTTATACTCTGAATGGCAAGTATACAGACATTTTAGCTTAGTGTGCTATATCTACGAAACTATGAAACATATTTATATTTTACTTGTATATTGTATCTATGACAATAATAGAATGTGCAAATATATTTAAAAAAATTCCCTCCATTTATGAAGATTTTTTCCTCCACTTATGGAGATTTTATGCCCTATGTNTGCAAATATATTTAAAAAAATTCCCTCCATTTATGAAGATTTTTTCCTCCACTTATGGAGATTTTATGCCCTATGTCGAGAACCAATAAACCGATATGCATACAGAGATCCTCCTTTGCCGGATTTTTCTTTGCAAAGTAATGTCAGGTGAGTAAACTGAACATATTGTCATATTTGGGGAATAATTCGGCTATTTTCCAAAAATTCTGCAAACCCTACAGAAGGCCATGTAAAGTTACAATATTTAAATTGAGTTAGACAATAATTAAAAAAATGGCGCCCATGTAAATATTTTCATGTGTTTAGCATATCAATTTAATAATATAAAAGTTTTAATCAAACTTTTTATTTTGTCATTATCTATTACATGGTCTGTTTTTAAGCAATTTTGTAAGATAGCCCCATGTAAGAAAATGAGGTTTTTATGCCAAATCTCGGAGACCATTCAACCGATTTCCATAAAATGTTTCACACAAGTAGTATTATGGTAGGCCATTTAAACATATGCTTCTAGGTAGCTCAGATAATTCTTATTTTATAAATGATGGCAGAGTAAATATTTCAGGTTAGTGAACCCTATAATTTAAAACATTACACTGATTACATCTGAAGTTGATGCTCCGAATCCTATCTCCGTGATGCAATTAATTGCCTGCTAGCTTAATTTAATGAGTTTATCTAGTAGAAGTTAGAAAATATATGTTCAGTATCATGGGGGTGGAGGGGGAAGCAAGAAGCCAGAAGCTTGGTAAGAAAACAGTTAACATCATGCCTTTGCATTCCATTTCTACGGCGGCCATTTTGTAAGCCAGTACGAAAACCACCTGCTCTTGCATTATATTGTGACGGTAGCCATTTTTTTCTTAAAAATTTTACAAAATATAATTTTTTCAAAATTTGTTCAAAATTTTTGAAACTTTTTTCAAAAGTCTCAGATTTTATTTTAAAAGTTTCACATTTTTTTTCTCAAACATTCCATGGCGGCCATTTTTTTACATAGCTTCATGCGAGCTCCCTACGACGACTGCATGTCTCCATTACATAGCCTCAGGCGAGCGCCCCACAACAAAGCCAAAACAGCATAACATAGCCTCAGGCTGCACGCTCACATCGCCCCAGACTATGTATGTTTGGCTTCAACGGCTGTGGCTGGGGGAGCTAATGACATAGCTCCAAGCTACAAGATGTCGCAGTGGTGTAGTGGATAGACGCCTCGCTTCTTGGGGGCCGCGGCGGTACAGTGAATAGACGCCTTGCTTCTTGGGTGCCACAGTGGGGCAGTGGATAGGCATAGCCTCAGGCGTCTGCCTACAACGATGCCACTACTTCATGACATAACCCGAGGCGTCGCGTGATTTTCGGAAATACACCATGAAATTCCTTTTTAGCGTCAACATCCATAGCACCAAGCGATGCGTGATATTTCGAAACGTATTTGAAAATTTTATATTTTTCTGCTACAATGCCTAAGGCTCTGCTGACGTCACCGAGAAATTCTTTTAGAGTGATAACAACCATAGCCCCAGACGAGGCGTGATTTTTCGAAACGTATTGAATGAGTTCCCTAGCGATTGTGGTGGTGCTGTGGATAGATGACACACTGCCTCAGGCGGTACGGGGACTTGTGCTAGCATTTCGACGGGGCCACGGTGATAAAGTGGATAGACGACATGTCAAACACCATGCACTAACATTCCATTGCTCATGACCCCACAATATGGAGGAGTGACTCCTTTTTGGGCAATGAGGAATTGAGGGGTTTCCTCAGTCTCTTCGCAAATCACTACCACAACACTCCGACTGGTCCCTACGGCATGCACTTGCATTCCATGCTAGGGTTGTGCAGGGTCTGAAATTGCTCATGACCCCACAGTATGGAGGAATGACTCCTTGTTGGGCAATGAGAGATTGAGGGGCTTTCTCCAAGTCTACTCTAATCATTGCCACGGCACCTCGTCTGGTCCCTACTTCATGCTCTTGCATTTCATTCTAGAAAGTTTTATCCGAGTCTTCCAAAATTACAGCTACAACATCCCGACTAGTCACTGCATCATGCTCTTGCATTCCATGCTAGGAGCCACGGTGGTGTGATGGATAGACTACTTGCTTCTTGGGACCGCAGTGGAACGGTGGTTAGACATAGCATCAGGTGTGTCCCTACAACGCCCCGACATCATGACATAGCCCCAGGTTACAGGCAGGCTCCCTTGTCAGCACATGTTTTTTTTTCAAAATTTCCCAACACAGTTCTTTACAACGAATCACCATCGCCCCAGGCTGTGCGGCTCTTGCATTCCATTTCGATGTGGTGCTTCGGTGGTGCAGTGGGTAGACGTCTCACTTCTTGTGGGTCGCTGCGGTGTGGTGGATACACGACTTACTTTTTGGGGTTGCTGTTGTGTGGTGGATAGACATAGTCCCAGGCAGTGCGGGATATGATGTTAGAGAAGCTAGAAGAATGTATAGTATATCATATCATACGGAAAGATTAAATCATTTACAGCACACGACAAAGATACCGAGCCCGCATACCTACCTACCTAAAGAATTCGTTCTCGTATATACACAACATTAAATAAAATCCGTCGACAAACACCTATCTGTCTATCTGCAACAGGACGAAGATATTCTCGTATGTTCTCTCAAACCTACAATATTTTCCAGATAGTGCTATAGTTTGTACCACAGCCATCAGTCGTCGTCCACTGAGACAAACCGAGACGAGCAATATAAATTAGAAGAAACGAATATTCGAACCGAGTACTCTGGCCCAGAGGTATCTTACAAACTACTCATCACGGAAGAACATAGATGCAGACATGTACTGTGAACCTTCTGCGAAGAGTGTCGTGAAGTCTAGCTACTTATTTTCTGAAGGTCCCAATGACGTGGTTGACAGACTATGTGTGCTTGTTGCATTACAGAGAAATGGATATTTTTCTGTCAGCGAAGAGATAAATATGATTATTGATGAACTCAGAACTAATGACTTTATCGAATGACATATAATATATATATATNCAGAGAAATGGATATTTTTCTGTCAGCGAAGAGATAAATATGATTATTGATGAACTCAGAACTAATGACTTTATCGGATGACATATTATATATATACAGGGGATGGACAAAATAATATGAACACCTGACATATACACAACATTTATTTATTAATAAGGTGTTGGGCCGCCATTTGCTTTTAGAACAGCTGCAATTATTCACGGAATAGATTCGTAGAGTGTCGGAATAGTTTCCAACGGAATGCTGTCCCTTTCTTGTACCAAACATCCACCAATTACTTCAATGATGTTGGAGATGGAGATCTGATCCTCACTCTCTGCTCTAGAACTCCCCATAACGGTTCAATTATGTTGAGGTCTGGCCGGGNGGGGGGTGATACATATGTTATGAATTTGATAGCTGTAATGTTCAACAGGACGGGATTTATTATTATGTATAACTGTGCTTGTAAGTATACATAGAGCATAAATTACTCTGATATAATTTTAGTTGTCGGGAGTGATGTCTATGTTACGAGTTTGTCGCTTGTATTTTAAACGGGTTGGTAATTACAACCAACTATGCTTATAAGTATACATTGGGCATAAATGTCACTGTGATAATTTTCGTTGCCGGGGGTGATGTCTATGTTATGAATTTTACGACTGTATCTTAAAAAGAGATTAATTAATACTAACTATGCTTATAAGTTCGCATAGGGTGTAAATGACTTTGTGATAATTTATGATGTCGGGAGTGATGTCAATGTTACGAATTAGGTGGTTTTACCTTAAACGTGACGAATTAGGTGGTTGTATCTTAAATGTGNGGGAGTGATGTCAATGTTACGAATTAGGTGGTTTTACCTTAAACGTGACGAATTAGGTGGTTGTATCTTAAATGTGTCAGCAATTACAGTCAATTATGCTTATAATTACACTTAAGACTTAAATGACTACAATAATTTTTCGGTGTTGGAGGTGATGCCTATGTTATTAATTTGACGAATGTATCTTAAACAGTTCGTAAATTACGTCCAACTATGCTTATAAGTATGCCTAGGGTATAAATGACCATGTGATAATTTTCGTTCGCGGGGGTGATGCGTGTGATACAAATTTGTCGACTATATCTTAAACAGTTCGGGAATTACGATCAACTATGGTTATAAGATCGCATAGGGCTTAAATGACCATGTAATAATTAACATTGCTGGGGGTGATGTCTATGTGTGCTAGAGTATGAAGTTTGGTAAGTCGTCCATCCACNCCATGTAATAATTAACATTGCTGGGGGTGATGTCTATGTGTGCTAGAGTATGAAGTTTGGTAAGTCGTCCATCCACTGCATCACCACAGTAAGATATTGAAGTTTGACACATCGTCTATCCACCGTACCACCTCGGCACCCATCGAAATGCAAGAGCAAGCCTCCGCACCGCCTGAGGCAGTGTGTTGTCTGTCCACTGCACCACTTCAGCTCCACAGACATAATGGAATGCAAGAGCATGGAGTGTGGCATATCGTTTATCCACTGCACAACCGCGTCCGCCGTCGAAATGGTAGAACAAGTCCCGCACTGCCTGGGACTATGTCTATCCACCACACCACTGCGGTCCCAGGAAGCGAGACATCTATCCATCGCACCACAGCTACCCCAATAATTAAGTCGTCAATCCACCACACCGCAGCGACCCCCAAGATGTAAGTTGTCTATCCACCACCACACCACAGCGACTGCCAAGAAATGAGTCGTCTACCCACTGCACCACCGAAGCACCACATCGAAATGGAATGCAAGAGCCGCACAGCCTCGGGCGATGGTGATTCTTTGTAGAGAACTGTGTTGGAAAATTTTGAAAAACAACATGTTTTGACATGGGAGCCCGCCTGTAGCCTGGGGCTATGTCATGAAGTCGGGGCGTTGTAGGGACACGCCAGAGGCTATGTCTAACCACCGCTCCACTGCGGTCCGAAGTAGCGAGTCGTCTATCCACCACACCACCGTGGACCCCAAGAAGCGAGTCATCTACCCGCCACACCACCGTGGCCTCCAAGAAACGATTCGTCTACCCCCCACACCACCGTGGCCCCCAAGAAACGAGTTGTCTANCAAGAAGCGAGTCATCTACCCGCCACACCACCGTGGCCTCCAAGAAACGAGTCGTCTACCCGCCACACCACCGTGGCCTCCAAGAAACGATTCGTCTATCCCCCACACCACCGTGGCCCCCAAGAAACGAGTTGTCTATACACCGCTTCTCCGCAGCCCCCAAGAAGCGAGGCGTCTATCAACTGCAAAACCGCGGCCCCCAAGAAGCGAGGCGTCTATCCACTACACCACTACGACATCCTGTAGCCTGTGGCTATGTCATTAGCTCCCCCAGCCACAGCCCTTAGCAACAAACATACATTAAGTCGTGGTGTCTTCGTAGGGAGATGCCTGAGGTTATGTCTATCCGCCGCTCCATTGCGGCCCCCCACGAAACGAATTGTCTATCCACCTCACCACCGTGGCCCCAAGACGAGGCGTCTATCCTCCGCACCACCGCGGCCCCCAAGAATCGAGGCGTCTTTCTACTACACCACCGCGGCATCCTGTAGCCTGGGGCTATGCCATTAGCTCCCCCAGCCACAGCCGTTAAAGCCAAACATACATAGCATGGGGCGATGTGAGCGCGCAGCGTGAGGCTATGTTATGCGGTTGTGACTTTGTTGTGGGGAGCTCGCCTGAGGCTATGTAATGGTGACGTGGAGTCGTCGTAGGGAGCTTGTCTGAGGCTATGTAAAAAAAAACAAAATGGCAACCATGGAATAATCGAAAAAAAAATTGTAACTTTTGAAAAAAAAAATTGAAAATTATNACCGCGGCATCCTGTAGCCTGGGGCTATGCCATTAGCTCCCCCAGCCACAGCCGTTAAAGCCAAACATACATAGCCTGGGGCGATGTGAGCGCGCAGCGTGAGGCTATGTTATGCGGTTGTGACTTTGTTGTGGGGAGCTCGCCTGAGGCTATGTAATGGTGACGTGGAGTCGTCGTAGGGAGCTTGTCTGAGGCTATGTAAAAAAAAAACAAAATGGCAACCATGGAATAATCGAAAAAAAAATTGTAACTTTTGAAAAAAAAAATTGAAAATTATAAATTTTTTGGATATTTTTGAAAACCAATTGACCGCCGTCGCAATGGAATGCAAGAGCAGGTGGTTTTAGTACTAGCTTAAAAAATGGCCACCATAGAAATGGAATGCAAGAGCATTATGTTTACGGTTTACTTTCTTAGCTTCTGGCTCCCTGCTCCTCCCTCTGCCTTAGTGATGCTGAACATACATTTTCTAACTACTAATGAGTTTATCTGAATTTGAATCCCGGGTACGTAACTCGTGTATTTTAATTTTCTTGGTGCTGTTTCACATGTTTCTGGTTTCATCTCCAATGATATTGCTGTCAATGAAACGTCAACGCCTACCTACCATCTAGGCTTTCAAAAACTTCACAAAAAATTATTTGCACGCATGTAGAGGAAAGTAGGCTCATTAGTTATCAGTAACTTATTGTTATGTTAACATGATCCAAATATTACACAATTTTAGTAGCGAAAATTCCAGAAATTGTTCAACTTTTGTAGTGTTTATTATGTCGAAATAACGTCAACAAGTTTATATTCCAGACACCAGTTGCATTATGTTTAGAAGATCATGGCGGCGATAACAAAATATTGTATCGCCTACGTCGCATTATCGACTGCGTCGCATTATCGACTTCTGCGATTGCTTATGAATCCTTTATTAGGATATGCGAATTTCATTTTCTTGTTTTTACACGTGTTGCCTTTTTTTTTTACAGATATTTTTGTGTTTATATTTGCTCGGTTGCATATTTGCTCGGTTGCACCAATTGTAAGGAGCANGGCTCATTAGTTATCAGTAACTTATTGTTATGTTAACATGATCCAAATATTACACAATTTTAGTAGCGAAAATTCTAGAAATTGTTCAACTTTTGTAGTGTTTATTATGTCGAAATAACGTCAACAAGTTTATATTCCAGACACCAGTTGCATTATGTTTAGAAGATCATGGCGGCGATAACAAAAAATTGTATCGCCTACGTAGCATTATCGACTGCGTCGCATTATCGACTTCTGCGATTGCTTATGAATCCTTTATTAGGATATGCGAATTTCATTTTCTTGTTTTTACACGTGTTGCCTTTTTTTTTACAGATATTTTTGTGTTTATATTTGCTCGGTTGCATATTTGCTCGGTTGCACCAATTGTAAGGAGCACCGAAAATTCTGCACCACTCTGCTTCTCGTACGCAAGTCGTGTCCAACAGTATTTATACTGAGGACCGCAATCATTATTGTGGACTTGTCCGTGGGCCGCAAGCGTAAAACGCACAATAACCTCAAATACATAGATTTTAAAAACTAATACCTTTTAATTTTTTTATAATAAAAATAGCAATATTAAATCACTTTAAGTGTATTAATTACTGNGTTAAATCACTTTAAGTGTATTAATTAATGAAAATTCCATTCAAATGGAAAGGAATTAATTACTCTTTCGATACAGGGAATGGTGTTTAAATTACACAAATAAGNAAACGCACAATAACCTCAAATACATAGATTTTAAAAACTAATACCTTTTAATTTTTTTATAATAAAAATAGCAATATTAAATCACTTTAAGTGTATTAATTACTGAAAATTCCATTCAAATGGAAAGGAATTAATTACTCTTTCGATACAGGGAATGGTGTTTAAATTACACAAATAAGNTGAAAATTCCATTCAAATGGAAAGGAATTAATTACTCTTTCGATACAGGGAATGGTGTTTAAATTACACAAATAAGTCCGCGGTCCACATGAAACGGCGTGCCGCATGCGAGTTGGACGCCCCTGCCGTAGGGCGAGCGATAGCGAACCTGGAGCCATATACGAGGTAGACAGCATTCGCTGGCTGCGCACAACCTATCTCCGTGTCCCAACATTGAACTGCTTTTATGCCGATACGGCTAACCAAAGCGGCGTGGATTGGATTTTAGGATATACGCTGTTCACGGTAAAGTGAGCACTTTTGAGGCCCTAGTCACACTACCTTTTCAGCCATAATTTTTGCTTTAACCAACTTATAAAATAAATATTGCGATGTAAATAATAAACACAGTGCGTATATTCCACCGCACTCGAAAATTAACGTCTAAGGCTAAAATAAAAAATATGTATTGACTATTATTCTAAATGAGAGTGCTTTCTAAAGTGTTCACTTTACCGTGAATAGCCTATATAACACTTTTTTAGTAAACAAGTACTTTGATAATTATTTATTATGCCTCTGACCAATTTGTGATGCAATTTGATTTAATTGAAACTGGTGAAAGTATTTTATTAATATAACAGTACTTGCCATTTAAAAATTAAGATATAAACAAACTCGTTCATCACTGTTGACCAAGTGATTTCGACAGTTGTGTTCCTCTGGGATAGGTCAATGTTGGGTACATGCGCACAAGACGAATAAGCGGCCTACCTCATCTTTAGTCAATGGCTTGGTCGGCCGCACGCTGTTTTAGGCTAATCACGGTTATTTGAGCACTTTTGAAATCAACCTTTGAAAAATGTCACTGTCCCTATCTGCACATATTTTAGCGGCCACACTGACTGACGTGAGCCCAGTAATATTGGTAGACGCACGGAGGGAAAGTAGTTCCATTTATTAACATTGAATTTAAAGTGTCATGTAAACATTTCCGAATTATTAAATTAATTCATTTTGATTTCTGTATTTCAAAAGCACACAAGTGTACGATTTAGAAAATTTGTAAAATATTTACTTTTCTGATAATTTCAATGTTTGACTTGACATGGCAACGTTAATTTTACATGGTGGTAGAATACACATTGTGCATACAAGTAGATCTTAAGCAGGGCTTTCAAAAGTTTTCAGTTTACCGTGAACGACCTGTTAGTTAATTAGCGCAATTAACCACTTCCTACGAAGCAGGTTAAATGCGTGCGGCAGTCTATGGGCTCGCTATCGCTCGACCTCTGCAAATTTGCTTCTAATTGGTCTTCTGGTGCTAGTTGTATTTTATATTCCAGGAAGGCGGCAATNCGCTCGACCTCTGCAAATTTGCTTCTAATTGGTCTTCTGGTGCTAGTTGTATTTTATATTCCAGGAAGGCGGCAAGGGTAATCATAATTTCTATCTGTAGTATTTTTGTGAAAGTAGTTTCCGGTGATTCTAATTATTGTATTTCCTTTAATGGTTTTTCATATTTTTCATTACCAAATTTAATTATTTAATTATTTATAACCTTATAATACATAAGGGTGGCTACACAAAACATGAAACTAAATTCCCTTACTTTTCCCGGTTTTGCCTGATTTTATCACATTTTTTTCCTGGCCTATTCAAGTACAAAAATTATATATATAGTAAGTTTTATTCAATTGAAGCCTTGAAAAAAAAATGAATAAAAAGGATTTTATGAAATTTTACTCTTGCAGCCAATCATTTAATTGAACTGTAAAAGTCGTGTAATTTACATATCAATGATGCTAAAGTATNCGCTCGACCTCTGCAAATTTGCTTCTAATTGGTCTTCTGGTGCTAGTTGTATTTTATATTCCAGGAAGGCGGCAATGGTAATCGTAATTTCTATCTGTAGTATTTTTGTGAAAGTAGTTTCCGGTGATTCTAATTATTGTATTTCCTTTAATGGTTTTTCATATTTTTCATTGCCAAATTTAATTATTTAATTATTTATAACCTTATTATACATCAGGCTGGCTACACAAAACATGAAACTAAATTCCCGTACTTTTCCCGGTTTTGCCTGATTTTATCATCACATTTTTTCCCTGGCCTATTCAAGTACAAAAATTATGTATATAGTAAGTTTTATTCAATTGAAGCCTTGAAAAAAAATGAATAAAAAGAATTTTATGCAATTTTACTCTTGCAGCCAATCATTTAATTGAACTGTAAAAGTCGTGTAATTTACATATCAATGATGCTAAAGTATNAATTTTACTCTTGCAGCCAATCATTTAATTGAACTGTAAAAGTCGTGTAATTTACATATCAATGATGCTAAAGTATGTAAAGTGTGGCATAAAATATGTATTATTTTAGTAATTTCACTACCAATAAGTACATAGGGCCTACCTACTTTTGTTATGAAAATAGTATTTTCTGGTTTGAAACATTATGTGTGGCACTTGTAAAATAGCTAAAATACAAAGGATACAATTAATAAAACCATACAATTAGTACAACTCCTATGACTAAAGTTTGCAAAACTGTTCATGTTTTGCAAATTATCTCTGTTCTGGCACTCCACAAAGATCCTTTCAGAGACTGGTCTGAAATGCCACAAATTCTGATGGGCCTACTCCAACTCACCAGCCGGCATTCAAGACTAGTGAGTGTAGTGTGGTACAGAACAGGACTAAAACATGGAAAATTTATATACATTCCAAAACGAGCTGCTTGCATACAAAAAGCACATTTTATAAAGTGTTTACTATGAAACAAACTATTTTTTTATACAACACATCTTCTCGGAGTTTCTTTGTAATCTCTGACATGATTAATATGCATAAAAGAATTATGAAACTAAAGAGCCGTGTTAAACAAACCAACAGGGCCAATTATGTAGTAAGCTGTATTTTAGAAAATATTATTAACATTATAAACAACAGAAATATAGAATTTGCAAAACATTGCATGGACATTTAGCAAATGTCTCTTAAAGACTCCAAATGGAGGAACATCAAACATTTTCGCACAGGACAATTAAAAATAATTTACACATTTTAACACATGCAAAATTCCTTTGCATATCCCTGTTTTCCCTTGCTAATTGAAATCCCCTGACTTTTCCCTTTTTTCCATGTTTTCCCTGACTTTAGCCACCATGTACATTTGCCTGTTCAGAAAAGTTGTCAGTTTCAAGCCGTGCTATGCTCAGCATCTAGTTTTCTGGTCGCCTACTCACCTTTAGAGCCAATGGTACCAACGAAAACCCACTTCTTGAAAAACAATCTGCTTGATTGACTCAATGATTTGGTTTACGCAGTTATAGTTCTGGTACACCGACAATTTTCGCTTATTCCAATAGTCACTATTACTGTTTCCACGTAAACAAAATTTACTGCTCCAACAATTCCAAAATAACAAACATAATTATTATATTTAGTATTTTTACTTAACAATGCTGTACATGTTGACTTGAAAATGTTTCATTCCCAAAGACTTAATCCAAGGAAAAATAAAGCCAGAATTTCGTTAGCATAAAATTATGTGTTATACAAGTCCTTTGATGTCTACTAAAATAATCCCTTTAAATTTTAAATTTTAATACATATATAAGTAGTTAAAAAATGCCGATTCTGCGTCCCCATTCCTCCCACCTCATTCGCACCGACTCCTCCCGATTTCGATCATTTGACCAATCCTTCTTACCAGATGTTGTTACTTCATGCTCATGGCATATTAGCAATTATATTCCTGGTACATTCGGAGCCAATCTTACTCCATCATTCCTTGAACCTTTAATTATTTTGGGGACCNTAGCAATTATATTCCTGGTACATTCGGAGCCAATCTTACTCCATCATTCCTTGAACCTTTAATTATTTTGGGGACGTAATTTTTGTAGTACGCAGTCTTCTTTTGAGTTAATCGCACAGATTTTCTATGGGATTCAGGTTGGGTGATTGAGGAGGTGTGTTAATGACTCTGGGACAGTTATACAAAAGCCAGCTCTTGACAATGTATGACTTTTGTTTTGGGTCATTATCTTGGTAGAACTTAAACGTGTTCCTAATGCCCAGATTATCATTCCTTTTGGGTAGGTTTGCTGTTAAGGTGTTGAGAAGGTCTTCCTTTTTCATTGTTCCATCGACACGTACAGCCTCTCCAGCACCTGCTGTAAATATACAGCCCCAGATCATAATACTACCCCCCACTGTGTTTCACAGTAGGTTGTATGTTCCCAGGTTTCAGCTCCTGATTTGGNGCCCCAGATCATAATACTACCCCCCACTGTGTTTCACAGTAGGTTGTATGTTCCCAGGTTTCAGCTCCTGATTTGGCTTGCAACATACTGTTACCCGGCCATCTGAACCAAACACATTCAATTTCGTCTCATCAGCAAAAATAACATCATTCCACCAATTTTCTTCTTTGTCAGCGTGGTCTTTTGCGAACGTAAGTCGTTACTTCTGTTTGCCTCATTAATAAAAAGCTTCTTTCTAGATTCCCTGCTATTATATCCTGCTCTTTTGATAACTCGTCGAATGGTTTCTGGATGGACGNCCCCAGATCATAATACTACCCCCCACTGTGTTTCACAGTAGGTTGTATGTTCCCAGGTTTCAGCTCCTGATTTGGTTTGTGCCATACTGTTACCCTGCCATCTGAACCAAACACATTCAATTTCGTCTCATCAGCAAAAATAACATCATTCCNTGTTACCCTGCCATCTGAACCAAACACATTCAATTTCGTCTCATCAGCAAAAATAACATCATTCCACCAATTTTCTTCTTTGTCAGCGTGGTCTTTTGCGAACGTAAGTCGTTACTTCTGTTTGCCTCATTAAAAAAAAGCTTCTTTCTAGATTCCCTGCTATTATATCCTGCTCTTTTGATAACTCGTCGAATGGTTTCTGGATGGACGNAAAAAGCTTCTTTCTAGATTCCCTGCTATTATATCCTGCTCTTTTGATAACTCGTCGAATGGTTTCTGGATGGACGTTCTTCCCGCATTCATTGAGTACCTCCGTCGTAAGTTTGTAAGCACTAATTTTCGGACCTTTCTTTATTTTCCTGATTACTAGACATTCTTCTCTCTAGCTTAGTTTCTTTGGCTGTCGTCTTTGAGGTACCGAATCTATTCTGTCTTCCTTCTGAAACCTTCTTATGATGTATCCAACAGTGCACCTCGGCATATTCAAGTGCTCTGCAATTTCTCGTTGAGATTTCTTCTTTGCATGATGAAAAATGACCATCTGCCGCTGTTAAAACATTGTATTCCTGCCCTACGTCCCATTTTACTGACTGACACAGTCAACAGAGCTACCCAATAGAACCTCTCAGCGCAGAGAGCTTGTAGGGAATGAAACGAGGTACGAACGCAATGTGCATCGTGCCTACGCCACGCGTCCACCACAACTGGCCGAATATTAAAGTGGCGTACTTATGAAGCACGCGAGGACAAAATATTGTGTTTCATTAACTTACACTGCTCATTTCAGTTATTGGCTACTATTGCATTTCATTTAAAGCACACAAGAATGATTGTGCAATATGTTTTATGTTTATCTTAATTTCTAAAGTAGCATAAAGCCATACAACTGCGATAATCATCAGTGGCCGAATATTAATGTGAGCCACTGTATATATATTGACCTCACCTTTTTGTAGGAAATCATGGGCTATTTTCTGAAACTGCTTTAAAAATATTTTTGAGCTGTCCAACACACGTATCCAATATCTTATTGCTATGCCTCGCAACATCAGTTTTCGCAGCCAGTTTGGACATTAATACATTTTCTTTTCGTCTCTGCGCGTTCGATACATTGACGAGGTCGAAAATCTGCGCCTCTGCGGTTTCTATGCATTTATCGACCGCCACAAAATATTCAACCACTTCATTTTTCACACTTTCCAATTTTCGGTCGATAAGGGACAAGTCTTATCTGCGTGCAGTGGTGAAGCGATTTTGCCCACGTTCAAGGTCATCGTGACGGCCGATGCCACCAAATTTGGAAATGCTTCCGTGACTCATGGTTGCGTTCGTAGGATAAACTGATCGAACCCATGTCTGCACCTGCCTTTATGTAGCGAGCAGTCCTTTACGATTACCAATATATATTTCCAACACAAAGAACACATATCTTTGAATTCTGGAAATGTCATGTCTGTATTTACACGATCATCGTAAAAGTGGCGTAAATTAGTGTCGTCCATGCGGAACAAAACGAGGAAATCCACATTGTCGCGAAGCAGTTGTTTGGGTACACGGGAATAGGTTTAACTGAGGTACATGCAGTCCACGTTCGTGTACCGTCCCACGCTAAAGTATTCTTGAACACCAGTTTGTTTTTCGCAGGAAATGTCATCGAAGACAAATATCGAGTTTGGAATAGCTTCGTTTGGAGGCACCACCTTCTTGTTTTCGCTGCAGGGGAAATAACCCGCGCCATCCACGGCCTGCAGTACTTGTGCCAATCGCTGGTATGTCGGTTTTTGGAGCGATTTTGAATAAATGTATACATTCTCGAACCTAAGGCCGTTCGGTTCTTCCAGCAGGCTCAGTAGGACACATATTTTCCCACACTCGGACGGCCCACAAATCAGGCCTCGCAAGCTAATAGGCAACAGGGCACCATGACGTGATTCGTGCTTGGTTTCGGCATATTCCCCGGCGATACGCACGGGGGGACTATTCTTCTGCTCGATCACCTGCATTATACTGAAACAAATCTGTATAAAAGAAGAATAGTTATATTTTGCTCGCTCAGTTTAATTCAATGCTCTGCAAAGTAAACACTTTGAAATCCGGCCGTGGAATCGTCGATTCACTGATCCATAATCTCCCGTTCGTACTTTACATTCCAGGGTACAGGTTCTGCGGGCCGGTAACAAGGCTAGCTGAAAGGCTGTCACGCAACGAGACGGGCATAAACGCCCTGGATGGAGCGTGCAAGCAGCACGACATCGCATATTCCCAGTACAAGGATCTGCAAACTAGGCACAAGGCAGGCAAGATACTTGCACAGAAGACCGCGCCCAGCAAATGAAATAAGAAAATCGGCAGCCGCTGGGCTCGGAGAAAAAGTAGCCACATGGGGCGTATTCATCATGATGAAAGCCACGGTTAAACTAGGCATCGGTCTATGTGCAAGCAAAAGTCAATCGCAGCGTCCTAGAAGGACCAAGAGGAAAGAGAAGGACGAGGTAGGAGGGTTGCTCCCTCTACTGATACCTTCAATCGGTGCTCTGGTCTGTATCGCCGGGGCAGTCACGAATATTGTAAGCGCCATGAAGCGGGCTTCGAACGATCATCACCAAATTGTGAGTATGTGGTGTAAAAATAAAAAATCTGAAACCTTGACAACATTTAAACAGAAACCTTAAAACATAAACATTTACATTATTGCTAAGTTGTAAATCAGGTAGTTCAATATAAAAAAATTATACTTACACAAAAAATAATAATAGGAGCTAGTAAGATACCAGGGAGAGTTGGTTAGTGTCACGGTGGCACATGACTATAGTGGCTAATTACTAAGACTTCCACCTGTACATGGAAAAGTGTATACATTTACAAATTACAGTATTCAATAACATTGTATTACTACAATATGAATTTAGGACATGCATCAATTTAAGTGGCACTGAAGGATATGCCATGCCACCTTCCCAAATTAAAATGGAAGTATATTCCATGTACAAAACCGACCTGAAAAATAATCTTAAAATGGGCTACACTTGCTGCATTTTACAGTACATGAAAAGACAAATTAGAATTAATCTCTTAACACCAATGTATATCAATTACATTGTAAACCTAGAAAAATGCAGTGGCAAGCGAGCTGTATCTGTCGCCGAAATAAGTCAGTAAAAGAAGTGCATGCCAGTTTGTATTGGACNCCAGTTTGTGTTGGGCAAACTAAAATTTTGTGTTATCACAAATGAAGCTCCCAAAACGTGATTTCACACAAAACCTGTGCCAATATGCTTCCTGAAGCACAAGCGACAGCGAGTGCGAAGGTGCCCCACGATTTACCTGCTCCGTACATTGTTGGGACATTTCTATTAAACAGGTAAAAAAATATGAAGCTGGGAAATTGGCATCGGGCCCTCTACGCTTGCTATTGTCCACGCTACAGAGCATATATTTCTGCATTAATTCACTTTTTGGGAATTATTTATTGTACTGATTAACCATTACTGTGTCTTGTAATATTAGTTTCATTTTGCTCTATTTTTATACTATTTTTACCCCTCCATTTTTTTGGTCTTCGTAGCCCTCCCCACTGTTGCGAATCTGAGATTGTAGCAGTTATGTGGCCTTGTTATTATGAAATCAGTGTGCATAGCAGTGTCGAAACATACATCTTGTAAGTATTAACTTTCAGTTCTAGATATAATCTCTTATATTAGAAAATTAACCAATATTTTAATTATTTATATTTGAAATTCCTACATGGATAGCAGAACAAAAAATAATTATACCTATGTTACTTTCAGTGTGCATACACTTAAAACCTTTTTACTTGGCAAGCAAACACAAATGTGTAGAAATTACATGTTTATTATGTCTCACGGAAGAATATTGTACTTTAAAATGCAATACAGGCCAATGGGTGTTAGCAGTTGTGTAGAATCGATATGCCTACAGTCTTCAATTTTTATACTGTGGAGGGCAACAATGATTTTTATATAATTTCCTGGGAAAAAAACCAGGAAAGTGATGGACAACAACATTTCTCAAACAGAAGCGTAAACAATGAGTGTTTAACCTTTAAAAATATACCTAAATTCGCCAGCAGAACTGACTAGTCGTTGTACAATACCTAGTTATAGGCCTGTTTTCCCGTTGGAAAGTAAATTTATTTGAGAAAACAAAATAACTACAATGTACTTACTTGCCGGGAATTCCAGCTGACCATCTATTAACATTAGGTTTTCAAAACAAAATTTTGGTTAGACGAAAACCTTTACTCTAAACCTTTCCTTATAATATTTGCCCACAGTTCCTTCAAAAGTAGAGATCTGAATATTTGAACTAAATATTTTATAAATCTGTGTAGCCAAGGCAAGAAAAGTTATTTACTGATTAATGGAGTAGAACCAAGTGATATTATTTTATTGGACATTGAATGATATTTTCCCTTATGTGAAAAGTACTACCTTAATCTGCCAAATGCCAACTATAATTATAATTATATTCTGAGTTGAGTGTTTGAATTTGAGCTATATATATTTTGATATCTGTATATTGATTGCTTATGTTTCTTCACAAAACTTTCAATCGGGATAGTGAAACGCTCCTCAATTATTGAACTGCTTATTGGTTGGTAGTTTGCTCAGTATTAGTATATTTTTATTATAATAATAGTTATGATTATTATTTATCTCATGTTAATGTGATCATTACACTAAAAGTTATTCTATTATTATTTTCACTCAAATATGCAAGTTACCTATACGATAACTTGATTCATTAACAACTACTCCCTAGTAATCACACATGCCCCAATACAACATACACATACATCAAAGTGGGGCAATATACAACTCAACTAAAATCATTTCACTGTTTTCCTTCAATTTTTTGTTAGTCGAATTTTCAAATAATATCACTGTTACTCATGCCAGGGTAACTAAACAGTTTTATTCGGTGCCATACTCACTGCCAGTTCAAGCAAAATATGTTGAAATATTATTTAATTCCAGAAATACAATACATAAACAATTAATAAATGGTAAAAAAAAGACTGAACTAACATTTCCGACACAAATTAAATAATTAAAAATATTAGTGACATTATATAAATACACAATAAATAACCAAGGGATATGGAGGGGTACGATCCCTCTTGTAACGTTATAAACGCATTATTCCTTAAACGATGCTTAGTTAGCAAAATATACGTTTAAGCAGAAGATATGCTCTAGCTGGGTTAACGAAGTATTTCTGATTACAAATTATTTGGCAGAGTCATTTCTACAATACTTGCTTAGCCATATGCGAAGAAGTATTTTCTTCGCAAGAGCAAAACTCTCTTTCCATGAATGTATAATGATGTCTTACTAATGAGTTTTCCTTAACTGAAAACTCCTTAAGAGAAATCTATCAAACAAAACCTTTCAAACTTTGTATAGGTGGAACAAAAAATTATTAAGAAAAATACATAACATATAATTATTTCATTTTTTGCACTTAAATTTCGTGGAGCCGGCTATCTCAAGAGGTTATATATTTGCAAGTTTGTTTATCCCCTTCTGTAACACAGGTTTTGTGAGCTTTGAACAACATGGGACATACGTGGATCCTTATAACTTTTTATAGTTCATCTGGATGTATGTCACAGTGTTCATTAATTATAAATATTTCCCACTCGTCGGTACGTTTTACAACTTTAACAGAAGTAATATTACGGATGGTTATGTCAACGACCGTCAGTGACTTTAAGCACTCAGACGAGGGATCCGAACTGGTGGTGGTTTGAGACCTAGCTATAAGGTATGACCAGACGTTTTTTAAGTTCTACGTTGGTGTACCAGATAGTGCGGAAGTAGTCCACAACTCTCAAGAAACCTTGTGACCTTTAACATTTTCTTGCATAAACGTGTGACGTAAAATCTAGTCACTATTAAAATATTATTTAAAAATTCTAGCTAAAGAAATGCAATACGGCTGATATGACACTTATGAATATACCATGCATTTATTAATATTATGCGACATCTCTAATATAAAATGTATGCTGGTCGTATGTGTTAAGGCGCCACGCTCGAGATGGCGAAGTGTTTCCATTAGTTGCTAATTCAAGAACAACCCGCGACATGATTTAGAAAACAACGGACGGGTCAGCAGCCATTTGACATAATGAGGTCCCACAAACTTCAGCCTTTATGTGTCCATCCGTGTAACGTAAATCTAAGTATAAACAATATCAACGTGGTGTACACATAGTATATGTGGTCGAGCCCAGCATTATGTATAGGAGACAAGTTTATTGTATCATCCCCTAAAATAACAAGATTTATGGTAGCCATGTGTGAGCATAGAACAGATACGTGAAATTAATTATATACATGACTCAAACGTCGTAGGCACGGGATTTAATGACGACTGTAAAATAGTAGAGTAAAGCAACTTGCTAGGTTGCTTTAAAACAAAACCTTCACCAACGACAATAATTACTGGGTCACTTGTGTACGCCGAATTATGTATGCTCACCTGTTCAGTTCTCGAAAGGCCATACATGCACGTCTTCTGTTTCCTAGTAACTGGTTTAATAAATATATATTTATTATTTCGAAAAACAAGGCGGAGACGCGAATTGTTTCATTTCAACAGAAAACATCAAGCCCAGTGCATAAAAATTGAGATGCTCTTTTAAAATTTTTGTTTATAATTAAATAACAAACTATATAACTTTATAAAAATAATTGAAAATAATTCAATAGTAAATAAAAAATTTTAAATATCATGAATGGTGTTTTTATACGACTTAAAGTTGATTCAGTGTTTAGGCGTTTATCTTTCTCCTCTGCGGTTCCCGATTCGATCACAGGCCCCAAAGAACGGGTTTCGTCTTGATAAAATTTCTTGTATGCGGAACGTGGCGGACAATAGTATAGGGTTTTTTTTTCGGGGCATTCCTGTTGTTTCCCCCGTGTTCACTCCGCAAATGCTCCACCATTTTCTCGTACCTCACCTTGTACATTGCCTGGGCTGGCCGGAATGACATTTTGTATCTTGGCTTCAGTTAGCGCCAGCCTTCTCACACTCATGTTGGTAACAAAGTGCGCATATACATTCACGCGAATGAAGATTTTTGTGCAGTCATCACTTTATTGCAAACACATACAAAATTATTGAAATATCATTAAAAATCATTTAAAATCCTACATATATCTTTTACTGTCTTCTCGACTGTTGCTACAGGGGGGATTGCTCCTACGAATCCTGCACGGGTCAAGCCTAGGTCTCTGAAATGGGGCACCGACGCGAATATATAGCCTAGCATTGCTGAAGTCCATCTCCACCTCCTCGATAGGTTTACATAGTGCTATTGTACTGTGGCTGACGGAGTGAGGACAACTGTGGTCTAGTGTGGTAGCCTCGATAGTGCACTGGCGATCAACCATGGCGAGGTCATGTACAGTTTACCAGAGACTGCGTGTCCCCTTCGCCTGCGTTGATGACCCACGAGCCGATTGCACAGTCCCAAACCGGGGCCTACGGTAGTGGGTAGATCTTGGAGCGGCGGAGCTCCTGTGGAGGGACTATCTGGCATCCTGGCGGTCAGTACCGCAGCCTGAGATGTCGGTGGTGGCACGTGTGGCTCTAGCATGCCCTGACGGAAAGTGACTGGGAACCACGAGTACCCTTGGTGGAAAGAAGCGGTGAGTTAACCATGCTGGTGGACAGCTACGAAGGGTTGATACTCACCTGAGAAGGGACGATGGTCCGGTCCACCTAGTGAGAAACACATGTGGTCGCTGGTATTTTTCGGGTTATTGATGGCTTCTTTCCTCTTGACTGATTCTGGTAGTTCGATGTAAGACGACGCACGTAGAGTTCCAGCTTGTTGATTTGTAGATGTAGGTCGTTAAGTTTTGACAACATCCACCTCGATCCACGCTCTTTGTATGTTTCTTCGTCTTCGCATATTTTCCCTATGCAGGATTTTACGACCTTTTTGATTTGACCAATCTCGTACACAGGTACGTTCGCAGTCTTGAATGCTCTTGCGTCTGTACCTTCGTTTGAAGTTTCGGTTTCGCATAATCACACTCGAGCCACATATTAAATTTATTTGGGCCCTGCTCTCGTACTTCCTCGGTGAGTTGTCTAACGATATTTTTCTTCATGCGAGTCAAAAATGTACAAATATAGTTTGACGAACCACTCTTGTTTGGTGCGACATACGTCTTTAAATTGCGTCGGAAAGCAGTTTCAGCCTCCACGAAACCATTAGCATTAGCCTTCCCAGACCCTGCCATATTCCTTGGGTGTGGCTGACGCTCATATGATGATGAAGTATCTTTTCGAGATATAAGTTTAAATGACGATGGAGACTTTATTGTTTCAGGTTTGCCATTTTTCTTATTGTTGCATATACTCACTGCTGTTCAACAGTATGAGCATTCAAGTTGGCAGAATGAACACTACTTTAACAGCAGATTTTTTTTGTTACAGTTAAATTTCAAATTTTTCTTCGATCAGAAACTTATATCTGTAGTAAAATTTAGCAGCGCAGTCTCTAACACAAAACTTATGCTTATTTTAATTATTATTTTCATCATTTGATGGTCTAAATCTGAGATACCAGTCGTATGCAATTTGAGATTTTAGATTAGTTTACCAAACCTAAAAACCATGTGTGGATGCAGTAAGAGTAGTTTATTTATTTTGACAATATTTTCATGTAGGTTAGAAGTTCATCAACCATCAGAATTGTCAGTGTCATTTATTTACACATAATAGGAAGTCTATTTTTAAATAAGAACTTGTAAAAAATTAAAGTTTTCTTCAGAGAGAAAGTTGTCAACATTTTGTTATGTGCAAAATTGTATTTTGTAATTATGTGAGGCGATACTAGCTGGCTTATGAGAGAAACTGTTTATTTAAAACGAGATTGTTGAAAAAATTTAGTTTCTCGGCGAATGTTTTAAACTGTTTAAAGAAGTTAAAGCCATATTGGATTTTTCGCTAGGGCTGTGATTATCTGAGGTGGTAACCCAGCTAGGAATTTGATGTATTTTATTGTTAAACAAGTCCGAATTGCAACAAAACCAGGTATGTACAATGATACGAAGACGTGGTAATGATTTAAGTCTAGNCAAGTCTGGAAGAGGCCTGTGTTTGTACGACAGCCGTGTTTTAAATGTTATATATAGTTCGCCTTCAGCGTTCATGTCAAGTGAGTGTGCCAAGACTGTAGCATGTACACATAAGCCCGTAAGCTTATTATTTAAGGAAGAATTTTAGACACAGAAGAGGAACAACTACAGCGGCGGAGACGTCTGCACATTTGATTTTACGTGTGCTGGTTCGACTAGATGCTATGTCAACGACGATCAGCATTTTCATTTGCAGGTAAGTCTGAACAATCTCAACAGCGTGCAGCTCTCTTTATTTAAACACGTTATTTTGCACCACTACTAAATAATATTTTTTTTTTATTAAGTTTGCACAAACTTCACCACGAGTACTCTGTATGGTAGATAAATACTTATTGCCATATTTTCCATGCTCAGGCGTAAATATTGACTAGCTAGTGTCGGCATCAATATCTATGTAAATTGTTGATTGGTAAGTTAAACCTATCCAAGTACTTTATTAATTGAAAGTATATTTTTTTGAATGCACAGTTGTGTTTGAATATATAATCTGCCCGCTCATCCTACTAGTCTCAAACATTACTTCGTATATTTTATTAAATCTTTGAGGGAATCAGAGCTGGCACTGTTTCATTTACAGTATTTATTCAGTAGCTAGTTGTATTTTTGTTTTGCTTTAGTATGTTGACTTAAAGATAGTTGAATCTTTTCGTAAGTATCTGCCAGGCTGTATAGAAGAAGTTGAGGTTAGGTATGTTCTTATTGGTGGTCGAATATCTGCCGTGACTTATTTCTTCTCATATGTCTGCAATGTTAGACGGGCAAGAAACTCTCACGAGACATACACTATTTATTAAGTTTGGTTACATTAAAGTCCATTAATTTTATCACAACTATAACATTTTACTTCCATATTTATAGCTCTTAAAAATATGGAATGAAAAGATTTCGTTTCATTTTTAACTGTGCAGTTACAGCAGCTGTGCGCTACAAATATTGCATAGGTCATTATTTCAGTGGATGTACATTTCCTTTCGAATTACGAAAATAATTTAATTAGAAATCTCTTTAAATATTTTTATTTCTGTGCGCATTAAACCTTTATAACACCATGACACATGACAGCATTACCGCCAACATTTCTGGCGGGGAAAAAAAAATTGTTTTGTAATATTTTTGCCGCTGTTATTATCAGCTGGTCATTTCAGGGGATACTGTCCCAAGACTTNAAAAAAATTGTTTTGTAATATTTTTGCCGCTGTTATTATCAGCTGGTCATTTCAGGGGATACTGTCCCAAGACTTGGATCCTTGTCTTACACATTCTCGTCCATCTTTTGCATGCAGTTCTGCCACTGCGGAAGTACATTCCTAAATCGTTAGTCTCCTTCGACCAAGCAAGGACTTTAATATTTTTTCAACAGTTCACGCGTTCCTACTTCTGTATTATTGCTGTCGTGATTATTAAATACCATGACTAGAATGCAACATGACGTAACGTAACGACGTGACGACACATTGGGACACACTGCACACAACAGCATACAACAATGCAAGGATCGATGTGGGACGACTATGTAATGCAAAATAATGATAAGACTGAGAGTATATACTGTGTATATGAGGATGACGTTGCGATAGCTGTAGTACGTGTAACGACTCTTCTGGGTAGAGTGCCAACCCTAACTGCGCAGTCACGAGCGTTTAAACTGATTATTAGATTGGTGTGCTTATTGGACATCAAATTGTAAAAACTAGAAATCAAATCATCTGTAGTGACGCTTAAGGTAGTCTGACGAGTTAATTTTGCACGGCCCCGCCCAGACTGTAAAACAAAGTACTTCATCCAGTCGGCATTAAATATTAGCGGAAATATGTGGCTCCAAAAATATGGACAACATAATTGAAATATTCCGCTTGGGGTAGTGGCCTTTGATACACTAGTGCCCTCGTGATGGTTACGAACTAAAGTACTTTAAATGTTAAAAATCACGCCAAAAATATTAAATATTCCTTAAAAAATAATTAATCGAATCAAAACGTTTGCGATTGGCTAGCGGCAGAGCAAGAATTCAGTTCAGGTTTGCCGTTGTAAATGCCAGAAAAAATCGTATAACCAAGAAAACCAACATGGCAGTGCGAGGAAATTTTCTAGAAGGTCGTACTAACGGTGAAAGGTGAAAACTTTATTTGGAATTTTTTAGCTGAAATTAGTGGTCAAACGTACAATTTGAAGATCTAAAAGTTCCCGATGATCAATTACGCCGAATGTGCAGCAGCCCTGGGTGACGTATTCCCTATATGCAAGCACACAGCTTACAGTGCTAACATACAGTTAAATGGCATCTTAACGGACGTCGCACGAGTTATAGCTAGCCTCTCTGAAAGCTACACGGAGGGTGCTAATACAGCAGAGACGCGTCACACCGAAGACAGCAACCAAGAAGCGAACCAACAGCCGCCAGAAACGGAACCGTTTTATGTTACAATATTTTTCTTATTCGTCTCGTCACGCGCGGACGCTCACAACCGTTGAGACCGCCGGGATGAACTCCAGTGAACTGGCGTCTTTAGAGGATGCAGTGGGAGGCAACTGCCACCGGATGTCATCTCAGCATATCTCTCGCATCCGTACGTGGCGCGATGCAGCACGTCTGCCAACCGCTAAAGAGAACACTGTCGCGAAGCGGCGGTAGAAACTTTTCAGTATATTCCTTCGGAAGGCGAAGGAATATAATATGTTTCGATCTGTATACCGAACAAAGCGCTCAAATCAACATACGTGCACGTTCCTCACTACCAATCGTGCGAATCAAATCCCAATAGTTAAATGAGCCTATTTAAACTGCAGGCAGAAATTAAAATATGGAAAATTTAATAAAACTTTAACATAATAGGCTCAATTAAAAATATACCAATTAGTTTCCTACGATGCGTCGTTTCCATACGTTCATGCATGGTGCACCAATAGTATAAGTAGATATACTTTATTATATAAAAAAAAACTTTCAAACAACTTTAAGTAGAAATAGATCTAAAGAATATTAATGTGGCACTGTGTGACACTTCATTTTACAATTAATTTCGATACGTAAGTTGTGATGCATTGTATAATACATATTTCCAGTTTGTACATAATTTTATACTTAAAAATTGGAGAACGCAATACTTGTACTTACAGTGAACTTAAAAGGAAGTACGGAAATATGTATGGACAATTAGGGCAGTGTAAATAAGTAACGCAGTACGTGGACGATGTTATTCAAGTAAATTGTGTTTCTACTTTACTTTTTCAGTTGGTTGTCAAAGACAAATAGTACAAACAATTAGATACTTAATGTAATACTTTAAGAAAATGTATATTTATATTTTAATAACTGTGTTGAGACCTAGGTATTTTAATGCTTGTACATTCATGCATAATTTTGTGTAACGACGATGTAGTTAACTGGGTATCGTAGTACGAATAAGCAGTGGGCTGTTCACAGAGCACACATGATCTGCATCCTGGTGACAGTTCAGTAACTCTTCACGGTTGTGCACCTCATAGTGTACGAATTTCGGGAAACAAGTTTTCACGGCCGTGTGTACTTGCTCACGTGTTTTATTCAATATTGAGATATGAAGAAGTAAAATGTAAAGAACATAAAATAGCAAGCTAACTATTCTATTGTAATCATGTTCGTCTAAAAGTAATGTTATACAGATATATTTGACTTTAACTGACAGAGTTAATATGTACAATGACAAAAAGGTGTCTGTTAACTGATATGTATATAGCTGTACGTCCAACATCCGCCCTCCCAACATCTTCCTCATTACCTCAGCCACGCCTTGCATGGAACCACACCAGGAGGAGACCGACTTCGCCAGTCAGCAACGTCACAGCCAGCCCCCACGTGTATACAGAGTCCGCCGACCCAAGGTGAACGATCAGTGCACCCAACTTCTATTCTCCACCATTCTCAACAAGACTCGTTCAATCCATCTCATCCACGAGATCTATTCTAAAGATTCCAGTTTCACTACTCAACCTTTCTTCTACTATTAACCGAATACAAATTCATTTCTCACGCAAATATTTCTCTAATCTGCTACCTTCTCCAGCATCCCTCCAGAGATGAGGACATCCCTTTTCATCACTTTGGGGAGGATGTTACGGTTGGGTCCCGTTGCGAAATTCCTAACTAAGCAGAACCTAAGAAAGAAGCCACGGAGTTCATCAACGCCAAGCCGGAACCGATTTCAGGCAACGATAGAACAATTACGCAAAGAGGCCACAGAAGTGCTGGAATATCAAAACGACAGACTGAGAGTGATTGCAGCAATCAGGGGGGAATAAAGCACACGACGCTCGGCAACAGTGGATCCGCTGAGCTAATGCTGATCCAAGAGCATTTCATGTAAGTAGAACAGACAACCCGGAAAAGCCCGCCTCCGACGCACAATGGGAACCAATCAAATCAAAGTACGTCAATAGTCACGTGGTGGGGCGAGAAGTGTGATATAGACGTCTACGGCCGAGAGCGGGGGTCGTCTTCTACGAACATCAGACGCGACAACAGCGGTTCCTGGGGGCGGCGTCCGTCAGCGGTTCCGGGTTCGAGGCTAGGGTGAGTTCCTTTCTTTAAATGTCATCTTCCTTCTTAATAACCTTCCTTGAGTCCTTCCCTATCACTTCCGTTGGACTTTTCTTTAAATATCATTGTATACCCTAATAACTATTGAACAAGTAAAGACTCTATTAATGATTTCTATAATCCTTTTTAATATCTGGGCTTACCTTGCTTTCCTTATTTTAGCCTTAAAAAATCCCAAGAGTTTATGAGCTCGTAACATATTGCTTAAAAGCATCTCGCGTCTTCGTCTCTAGTAGACGGCCTGCAGTTTCAGGGGTGCGAACTCGGACTTCCCTAATATAAATCTAAATGTAACACCCAGTGCACAGCCCACCCGGGCTGCCTGCCTGACGTCGCGCAACAAGATGCCCGTCTTCCTCCTCGAAAAATTAACTTAACTTAAGAATGTTCTTTAAAAGCTGACCGATCACGAGGGTTACAATTCGAATTTATCTGTACTGCCACTTAAAAACGCCCCCAACTATAAAAAATGCGAAGTCATATGGACCTGTAAGTACACGTACACAATGTAGAAATCGAAAGACATATAAATATGCGACAAAATAAAAATACTGTTGCATAATGTTTCAAAACAAATATAAAAGTTTTGCCACAAAAACAAAATTAATAATGTGAAAAATAATATTGAGCATGTTAAACATAAAAATTGCGCGTTAATTATTATTCATTCATTCTTATAGCTCGAAAAGTGTGTGTTACAGGAAGTACGCTAATTTTGCAAATTCATTTGTCAGCAGTTTTTAATTCTCAGTTCTTTACCTAAATGAAATGGCCACAACTGTTTATTAATTCGCCGTTGTAAATTTATCGATTTTATTTTGACCATGGAGAAGTGTTTTCTTATTGTTTCAAAAAGGCGGAGGCATTTTGTTCGTGACACTTCTTTTATTTTCAATGTCTACGAGCGATTGTTGGAATAAGTTGTTTTCGCATTGTTGGTTATACATGGAAACGAGCCGAATATTAAAAGTTCTGAAGAATTTATAGCTGCGAGTTCGTTGTGAGAATCGAGTGATTGATTTGCTTGGTAGTCGCTGAGATTGCCGAGTTGTGAGAATTGTATAGCTACGAGTACGTAGTGATCATCGAGAGCCCAGTTTGCCTGGATATGGTGCTGGAAGAGAGGAGATGACGACGACGAGTGAGGCTGGAGTTGTCCAGCTTGCTGGAGGAACTGGAGGAATTTGCGTCGAGCTACGAGGAAGTGGGTTCGCCGAGGACTTCTCGGCGTCCAGCGGGTGTGGCGTCCCTCATTGGCAGGTCGAGGGGCGCTGCTCCCTCGGATACGCCGACATATATGAGTCGACACCTGGAAGTACATCACCCCGGACAGCGACTTCGAGGACTCCGTGTCCATCCCGTCTGTGACGTATGAGAGTGTATCCAGTGGGGAAGTGACCGCCGCCATGGCAGAGGTGAGAGTTCTTAAGGGCGCGCTTGAATTGCGTTGCAGTGTTTGAAATACGCATTTTTTTTTTTTACGAAACCTCTAAGACTGGACTCTCAATAGTCTGTCGCATCCGTTAGTCGTCCGACTGTCGTTTCCGTCTGTCATGAAAGCGATTCACAACAATCCGTCGTCCGTCAATCCTTCTGTACGGCAAAATTTCAGTGTAACAAATTAGCATCGCGATCTTTCTTTAATTGGACGCATATTTTAGTTGAAAATACATTTTAAAGAAAACATTTTTTTAAAAATTTTTTATTTAATTTTTACATTTTAAATTTATGAATTTACTACCAAATATAAATAAACACAGATCCACCGTCTTGCATTTTATTTCAAAGTACGTATTCACGTCTAGGTAATGAACGTCGTCAGAAGGTGGTGGCTCATCCNCACCGTCTTGCATTTTATTTCAAAGTACGTATTCACGTCTAGGTAATGAACGTCGTCAGAAGGTGGTGGCTCATCCATCCGCCGAAAGTAAATGTTTGGTAAATATTTAACGGTGGACGGATAGAAAAAAAAAGGTTGCCTTGCGATTGGTTGAAGATCACGTGACCGCCGGACGGACGACCGACGGATGCGACGGACTATTGTGAGTCCAGCCTAAACTTGTTCCCATGTATGAAAAATAAACCACATTTCAGACCAGGTACGAATAATACTCTCAGTACATCTTGAGCATTATAAATGCCATATCAGAGCCCTCCAACATAGCTTAAAACTGATTTTTTACACAGCTGTATCCCATAAATTGGTCGGAAACATGCGAAAAAATTATAATAGAGACCTGTTCTGAACTTTGCTCCAAACTTCCCAACAATAAAATAATAGTGTCACCGCTTGAAGTCCCATNATAATAGAGACCTGTTCTGAACTTTGCTCCAAACTTCCCAACAATAAAATAATAGTGTCACCGCTTGAAGTCCCATAGGTACACGCAGCATGACGGAAACACTGCGCGCCAGTTCAGCGCCTTGCGCGTAGGAGTTATGGGTAACCAGACGCGCGTGTCATTGTCGCCCTTATCGCTCGCTTGCTCCTGAGCCTCAAACACGCTTAAATGCTCCAACTTGGCTGTGCCGTTAATAGTAAGTAGTCCTGGATGCATGGGGTGTCGGAAAGGTTATTATGATAGCTTTATTTGACAAAGGTCTATACTTCTGAAAGTACTGCAAACAGAAGAACAAATACAAGAACAAGATATACCTAATGAGTACCACGAAAATAAAGTCGTAACCATTTTAACTGTATCGCGTTTGTTGGCAGGTAGTAGGGTTTAAAATCTTGTCGACAGCGAGGTAATTAAAGACTGAGCAAGTGGCTTAGAGAAGCAGGAACGGGGAAGGAATTGGCCATGTCCTGTAGTAAGGAACTATCCCAGCATTCACTTGGAGTGATTTCGGGAAACCATGGAAATCCGAGATCAGGATGGCGGGACTATGTATCGTAGCACTGCATCTCTTCCCTTATTTGTTTCCAGATCGACGAAGTGCTGGCTGAAATGTGGCGCCGCTACAAGCGTTCAGCGTCATCCTCGGAGAGCCTGGAGGAGGAGGAGTGCTCGAGTAGCTCTAGTGGCTACCAGGAAGGAAGCTTCTCCACGAGGACATCATCTTCAGAATGGTCGTCGAGCCAGTATGAGGAATATGTGAGACGACAGATGGTTGACAAGGAGACACAGACGTCACCTAAGCAGAAGATGACGTCACACAACAAGAAGGTGACCATACCCGTCACCTGCACCTGCCGGCCGAATGCGAGGTAAGGCCACAGAACATGTTAGACTTAAAAAAGACTTAAAACAAACGTTTGTACAGCGAACTTCAGCCCCACACGCCCGCGTAATGTCTCACTGGACCAGCAACAGGTCGGAACGCCGTTCGCCACAATCAGAGCCTGGTATGTAACTTCCAGAAACTCACGTGGCCAATCAGCGTGTGTGTACGCCCGCATCTGGTCATTTTCGCTTCTGTATGCTTGCATTTTGTGTTTTAAGGACGTCATACTGTCGACAACTTCAGCATTCGACTTCACATTTCCTGCACTCCGTTGATTTATGTGCTCGTATCGACCGCACGACGTTTCACTGTTCGCTAAATTGCTAATGTTTCGTGAAATTTTTGACGTGAATACGTATTTAAAATCACACCGACACTTGGGGTACCGAATTGGAATTGGCTATGTAACGTTTCCAGGTTGTTCCATTTCAACATAAGTTCGTGACTAATAACACGATTGAAATAAATATGACCTCGTTCGATTTTGTTTACGACTACAATCCGAGCGTGGCCTTGAGTTGGCGCCAGCATTCGCGAAGCGAAGGTGGGACCCCGCGGCGACCGGTAGCAATTTTGGATTCGGGCAGAATTTTCCGGGCAGTATATCTCGCGACTCTGATATGCTAGCGCGCTGATTTTGATTCCAAACAAATTATCTCGTCTAGATCTCTCGATTGTAAGCCATAAAAACCAAGTGTCATTTCATTAATTTTATTTAATTCTAGGAATGTGCGAAGCTTCGCATTTTCGAAGTCGAATTAAAGATTTTTGAACCTTCGACTTCATCTTGGAATTATAAAATACACATAATAACTACATTTGTCGTAAGTTGCGGGAGCGTATCTTTCATTTTTGTTACCATTTCGTGTAGCGTCACCTCACGTTTATCGACGCTACGTTATATTTGATTTAAATATCGGGCTCGGGCGATTAGCTTAAAATAGTTTGAGGCCCAACTGCTAGATATCGCTGTGTGTCCTTGAGAAATTTGTACCAAACACACCAGACACTAACGCGTATTTCTGAGAAAAGACTTTGTGTTGTAACTTCAAGAAAGCGTTGTAATTGCTTTGTCATTAGTTTAAAATACAATTATAGGAGTGCACTAAACGTTCTTCTCTCTCTGGGAAGCTTTATTATTTATCGTATCCATTTCCAAGCGCCTCAATGACAACAAAACAAACTCATATTAGTTAAACATTTATTGAAAGTAGAAAATTCTTCTCATAATGGAGTCTGGAATATTTAATTGTGTTATTACAATTTTGTTAACTTGTTATCTTGCCGGAAACACTCACGAAACGATTACTTGTTTACATATCAAATTCATTTTAATTGCCTGTTTTAAGAATCAAGAACATTGACGCAGCTAAACTTTTCAGTCAAATATCTACAAGATTTAAATACAACAGTTAAGTCGTAATTTTGATTGCGAAGGATTTCATTGTTTTGGTTGTCTCGGCATAACAATGACAATAGAAAATAACATTTCATTCCTGCATGAATAACCACAGATAAGGCCACCTGTTTAATATTAAGCGCAGTACGTATGGAAACTCCGAGGCATAAGATGTGCACGTACAAAAATGGAAGTGTGTACTCCAACGATGACAAATGTGCGTGAGTGTCGGTAAATTAACGTGACTTTGTAGAGATTTATCAAATAACATAGCTTAAACAAAAATTTTTGATACGAAAAAGAAAAGAATATAGCAAGTTTTCTTTTCAATGCTGCCCTTCAAATAAATACGGTAAACTATTTCTTACACGAAATAAAATATTTCCACTCCGTACACGTTCACATGTCGAGGATGCTGCGTACAGGACATGTACACGATGACCATGAACACTGCCGTAAAGAATACTTGCTTTCATATCACTGATACGTCCACATTCATTACATGCGCATTGTTCACCATGAACCGAGCCTCAGTCGCTAGCATATGTGGTTCTGTGAGCAAAACAGCGGCTAGGAGTTGGCCCAGATATGNACCATGAACCGAGCCTCAGTCGCTAGCATATGTGGTTCTGTGAGCAAAACAGCGGCTAGGAGTTGGCCCAGATATCAGGTATATTTCTCATGTCCCCAACATTGGTCCAACAACTGTCAAAACGTCACGTGTTTCGACAACTTGGTGGCAAACCGAAGCTTTCAGGCATTTTTTGTAATTTGATTTCGTCGTATTTGCGCTACAACTTATTCTGAGGTAGAGTACTAGTATCGCAAGCGCGGGGAAGTTTCTTGCACGTGCAAGACGCCATTTTACTTTCGAGTTTAGCCACTCTTTCAATGAAAGCGTCCAGTTACGGCACGTCGCGCAGGAAGTGGGTATAACATTGTCCAATAAGGAAAGTCGCCCACTTGTGGCAGACATCTTTCGTTGTGGGAGTTTAGAATCCGTAGTATCATTATGAGCTGCTGCCAATTACATCAGGCACAAACATAATTGTATTGGGCGCCGTACTGATTCTAATACAGTTGCAAATGAAAAGAGAGTTTGCTGCATCACCTAAAATCACCTATTTATCTGTGACTGAAAGGTTTGAATTAAAATAATGCTCTAACCTTGTTCGAAGCATAGAACAAAGATGAGGTAGACCAATTTTTGGTCTTCTGAGGATGCACCTAGCTAGCATTTACCTACCTCACATCAATACAGCTCCCAAAGTCATATGGCCAACAGTGAATAAATTAGTTTTTACGTAGTTTTCAAAAGAGAATGCCTTTTACGTGAATGAAATACTATTGCCAATTTGAATTTAATCTAATTGCATTGAAAATTAATTAGAGTAATTACATAAACAGTGTTGTTTCCTCAAATGCTATCCACATCGGTTATGACAGTCGTATCCAATGTTGGGACACAGCAAGTGATTATTGCACAGATTGCATGTGCACTCTACTGTTTACTTCCTCTTACTTACTCTGTGGTGCTGGACAGGTCTGCCTGGGGGGCAGGCGCGATCGAGTAGAGGCAGACGCGGCCCACGCCACAGCAACCCCGCCTTGTGACCAACTTTGCCATCAGCCGTGAGCGGATGTGCAGGAGAATAAAAGCGGAGAACCAGCAGCTACGCAAGAGACTGGCTGCTGTCAAGCCTACAGTCCGCTGCTGGGCGTACTAGCCGCCTGTTCACGACGCCACTATACCCGCGCTGCCCCGCCTTGTACATGCTTACACTGCTTCACACTTCCGGCCTAACTGCAAACATTGGCTGAACATTCATGCAACAAAACGAAAGCTTTTAAAAAAAAACCCTATGTTATCATTGCAAGCATATGAAGTGCAAGTAGAGTTTAGTCAATTATTTTTTTTAAGCTGCCTGCAAAAAGTATAAAGTCATTATTAAAAAAAATATTTTCGAAAAATTTTCGAAGAAGTACTCCAGAAGGAAGTGAATTTTGAATACTACTGCACATTATGTAATTGTTAGATTTTAAAATGCTTATAAGTTGTGTATTCCAAATTGTTCATGAAATTTGTCTAGCAAAAAACCTACAAAATACAAAAACATGGTGCAAAATGTAAAAATTGTAGTTTATATTTTCCTGCAGTATTACTCTGAGTGTTAACGTGCTGCAATGTAATATTATGTTGTATGTATTTAAGTACAACGGATACTCAAAGGTTTTAATAGATGAATCCGACAATTACAGACTAAAAACTGCATTGGTAATGTTGCCACACAACTCCATGGTGTAAAGGCCCCGCTACAATCTAAATAACCATAACCATACCAGTAATAGTAAAAGTTGAATACATTATGTATAGTGGTGCTTGCTACAACCGCGCATAACAATACCCACAACCATTGTCCAACGCACAGCTGCATAGCAAGTAGGCAAACATTTAACTTGTTTGTGCAAGAAACTACGCGTATCCAATCAGAACACACTATTAATACTACACTTACACAACTGTGCATTTACGGTCACGATCCAAACACACNGTTTTGCAAAAGCAACGAACAACAGTTACACTTTCCTGTGCTATTTTTTTGAGAGGTCTGCAATGTATAGTTTCTTTTAAAAATTCCCCCAATAGTTTTACATTACACATTTATAACAGTAGAAAATGGTCACCCAGGCACAAAAATTTATGATAAAAAAAGTATAAAAGTTATGTTCAAAAACAGCCCTCCAAGAATATATTGATTTACTTCATGATACAATTTTAAAGATTTATGATTACACAAAAATTGAAAAAACTCCGTAGGGGTAACCACCTTATGTTGGCTATGGCACATTAAGGCAACCCGTTCTCCACCCTAGTCGGAACAGAGTTCCGCGCTTAAAGAGCCCCTCTTTGCTTTTCTCCTCACAAGGCAGGAAGCCAACACTTTTATTTCTTCCACGTCGTGCTGTCGAAAATTTCCAACGTTCATTAAGTGTAGAAGGCGCTCCTATGTGACGTCACATATGATATTTATGTTCCCAGAAGGCCTCGAAGACAGTAGGGGGAGGAGCGAGCAGGCCGCCCAGCCCCAAGTATGGTACCAGTGCTGGAGCGAGCAGCAGTACAACGGGGCACATACACCCAGGTAAGATTCATGTCTCCGACATCGTNCAAGGCAGGAAGCCAACACTTTTATTTCTTCCACGTCGTGCTGTCGAAAATTTCCAACGTTCATTAAGTGTAGAAGGCGCTCCTATGTGACGTCACATATGATATTTATGTTCCCAGAAGGCCTCGAAGACAGTAGGGGGAGGAGCGAGCAGGCCGCCCAGCCCCAAGTATGGTACCAGTGCTGGAGCGAGCAGCAGTACAACGGGGCACATACACCCAGGTAAGATTCATGTCTCCGACATCGTCAGCAACTCCCACGTAGACCAGAAATCATAAGACGTTAATCCTTCGAACAGGTGCTCGTCGTCGATGTGACATTGTTTTTGGTTTCGCATGTCCGTTTGTTTCTCTAGCACATAGTGTGTGGAAATGAGAACTTGTACTACTCTTAATAGTTACTCTGTAGATATCTTGACTGTTTGCTATGGGCATTATTAAAGTGTTGTTAAAGTAAGTCGACCGACTTATGCGAGTTGTAGAAATGTTAAATGTATGTTTTTTTTTCGTGCAGATCTCAAAACGGCACAAAAATAATACGGCATACTACAGCTCAAAATAATTGTTCATGTTATAAGAATATCGTGAAGAATATTTCTTCAAAATTTGTCTTGTAGTTCACCCTCAATTCAATAACTTTTGATATAAAATTTAAAGGAAAATAGCCAAAAGTTAAACCCTTGCAACAGGCAAATTTAAAAGAAATTGCTATATACCATACCCGTGACTTCAATAAACACTTTTAGCTGAAACCAAATTTTGTGTTCAGATAAATTTTTGAAATTTGTACGAGTTAATATTTTAAGTTACAGTTGTCAAATTTACGCCTAAAAAAATGATAAACCATATTTTTCAAAATGTTTAGTATTTTTATCCATTTATCATCGATATCATGCCACGAAAATATTAAATACTCTCAAGTGAAAAAGTTTTGACTCCTGAACAGCCTTATGTCTGTGGTGTTCCCAAGATGGCACCTCGAGTGCCCCGCCAGTCATTATGTACTCCCATGCCACTATAATCTATTCATGGTTACTTCCAACTTTTCCGAAGCCCTGCTTAAGTTCTGCTTTATGGATATTCCTCTGCCTCACGCAAACAAAGATTAAGTAAGTCTATACAATTGCATCAGAGGGACAACGCACAGCATTCGTGCGTACTCAATTACATAGTATTATGCATAAAAACTATGTATTTCTAGGCATTACCAACATACCTACTTGATTTCATTCTCATTAATTATTGATGAAATATTTTAATTAACAGATAGAATACAAGTAAATGTTCAATTTTACCAAAAATAATGTAATTATGTGTTAATATAAGTTTTAGACACTGTGATACATATCATTAGGAAACAATCAAACACGTCATTCATGGGGTGATTTATCAAAGGTTTGATTCAAATATTGTGAATAAATCGTGAATAGACTATAGTCCCGTGCTGCATACACTTCTGCCGTCCGCCATCGTTTGCACACACATGGTTCGTCACTGCGGCATCAGCCAACACTTCTTAGCAAGTCACCACTTCACAGGCGCCGAAGTTTTGTTTCCAGAATGGGGACAAGTCTCAAAGTTTCTGTGATCATAGCTACTGTTACATGTTGCTGCTTCGCACCGCTCCCCTTGCCCTAGTCCTGCTCGAGCAAGTGGATCATTGTATCAAGGGCAGTGTGTTAACCCGAGAAATGTACGGAGATTTACAAAGGAGTGCCACAGCCACGATAAGCCAATCGAGATTCGTGCCGTCTTCTGTCATTAAAGCGATTGCATGTCTGGTGTTATCGTTATAATAATATTCTGGTCATTGTCTAAGCCTCTCTCAGCGTGACTTGGGGTGTGGAGAACCTTCTGGATCAGGCCAGCGAGACTTTAAGCCACGGCGGGTTTCTAAGCCGACAGTCTGGAGTTTGTAGGATTGTGCGACCTTAAGAGTCAGGCGTGCGAGAGTAAAATATTCGGACTGCGAGCATCAGTACAGTGGAGAGTGAGACTGATGGGCGGGACTATTGAACTGGAAGCTTGAATGAGAGACATTTGGAATGATGGCAATATACAGCTTGAATGTGTGTAAATAATGTGTGTGAATTAAGTGACTGTAACCAATATAGAGATAGTGATAAAGACTTTAATTAGAACTGAAATGGACATAAAATACTGCGCTCACTTAGAATAACAAAATGTAATAGTGGAGATAGGTGAACTCAGGCGAGTACTATAGAAACTCGGGGGTGGGCACATTTCCTGGCATGTGCAGTATCGCCTTTACAAAGCGATTCTTTGGTCAGTTGTGATTGCGGTTTTTGTGTTTTATAAGGTTATCGACTTTAGTGACAAGATATCCAATTGCGTACTTCCAACTCAAGGTAAGTTAACTTGTCTTTAGATAGGTACATACACATCGACTACCATTAAGTTGGTCTGTTCGGTTCATATTGATATTGTAACCTCTGGAGAGGTTAGAGGGCGTAATGGCGCTGAACACATTTACAAGTATTCATAACCAAACAGATAGGAAGAGCCACTGGGGCTGAGCAGGATTCCAAAATTTAGCCAAATTTAGTTCAACGGTAGTAAGTTCAAATAAAATAATGATAAAAACAGAAATTCCAGCTATTGGCAGAAAAATTAAGAAAAGTTAACATGGCAGCATGAGGGTTATCGAAAAGGCTTCGAAACTGGTTTCCATCTTATTTAATTTCACGTAACTAACTTTACACTTGTTTATTAAAAATTTCCATCTAGGCAAAGAAAAAGAAATAAATAATGCAATTATTAAATGTGGCCGCATCCCACCCATAAATGAACGTCAACACTCACGACTGAGTAGCCGAAGCAGCAGGCGGCCAGGGCGGGATCACATGCAAGAGCGAGAGCCTGAGCGAAAGTGAGTCAGAGACTGAGAAAAAGTGAGCGCATGCTACCAACAATCTACCACTTAAAAACTCAAATGTTTATACAGAGACGCATCTTGTTGGCCTTATTCCGTGGTTATGAAAACATGCGCAACCACGGAATAGAAAAATTTACATCACATCCCGTGCGGTCGATACACACCTGGCTACGGCGCAGTATATATATATATATATATATATATATATATAAAAAGACCACACTATCTCAGCCGTGCCACTACTCCCAACTCCTATAGTTACAACACTTGCCACCCGATCACGCCGCCCATTCTCGTAGCTTCGGCGATCCCGCCGTGACCCAATTGTCGCCTTAGTAGGCTGTCGAGAACTCTCGGTGGTTGAACAAGCAAAACATTCGAGCAGCGGGAATTGTGCCATAATTTTGTAACGAACTTGCACAGCACTACAAAGTAAGCAACCGGGCCAGGAGTTGCCGCAATACACGTTGCTGTCCCATATAACACAGGCCATTCTAGGAATACAAGTTACAAGCCTATACACAAAAAACGTTAAGAACTTCCATAGATAAACTGAGATTATGAAAAGACAGCAAGAAAAAAAAAAGTAATTTTTAGACTAAATTTACAATTAGAAAACTTTCCCCCCCCTCCCCCCAACGACCCCTTCAGCTTAAGCCATCAAAAAAGTTTGTCCATTTTTTTTTACACAATTATGATATGAAGTGGTAACAAACAACGTTAACAGTCTTACATTTTAACATCTCAGTTCACTCAGAAGGAATAAATTAAGTAACAAATATTTTTTTCAGTAAAACAGAGATAATTGGGCATCAAAGCTTGCGTTCCTATCCAAACGACCAGAAATGAACAAGAAAGAAGAGACATGGCAAACAATAAATAAATATATAATTTACAAAAAGATGTCAATCAAATAAAGACAAAAGCAAATTCTCTCCAGTTTAAGTTTCTTTACAACATTAAAACTTTTCTTCTCTCATTCTCAACAAAACCACATCAGTCTCTTCACTTAGTTTCTTATTCGTTCCCCATTTATTATTTTCATTTATCATTCAATTTTTGAAACCAAGAGCTATTTTCTAAGTTCTTAGTTGACAATGGTGGACGAGAGTTGGTCAGGATCGAGTCTGGTTGAGGAGCTCCGACGTGCGCAGAATTGCCACCAAGGAGAGCAGGAAATGGTGGCCGACCAGCAGAATGTCAAATATTTCTCGGGTCTTTAAGGCGTCAAGAGTTTCCGAAGTGGTTTTTCTCTCCCAGACTCGCTGAAACCATACCTCGAACAGCCCATCTGTACCAATTTTTTAAAACAGAAATCAGCAGACACACAAGATGATAAATGGGTGGACCACGAAAATCACAAAAATAATTGTATGTTTCTCTAGCTCAAATTTTTTTCATGTTTGGAAGAAGATAGCTTAGACACACTACTGGTTACCACACAGATGCGAATTAATACCATCCTTAACTTATGCACATTCATAACAGGCAACAATACAATTTGATAAAGAGACAAGAACAACAATCAAGGAAGCCAGGCGGGGTATTCCAAGTAAACTGACGCTCCGATGGAGCCCATGCTTGGCCTGACCAAAAATTACACAGGTGCCAAGATACAGTTCGAAGTGTGCCATTGTGTTCTCAGTCCCACACACTTCACAAGTGTACCGTTGTGTTCTCAGTCCCACACACTTCACAAGTGTACCATTGTGTTCTCAGTCCCACACACTTCACAGGTGTACCGTTGTGTTCTCAGTCCCACACACTTCACAAGTGTCCATTGTGCAGTTCGTACCATGCAAAATTAGGATGGGCCCACAACAACTTTCACAAAGTACAACATAACCATCGTAGCCTGCTGCTATCACACGGTGGAGGGCAACAGTCCATCCTTGAACAGCAAAACAGACAGCAGTTCTTATTTAACCCGAGGGTGTGGATAAACGGCGCAGTCCCAACATTTCCACAACTACAACTGGGTCACCGCATCCGCTGGCTGTCCCCAGAATGAGGTACGTCCAGGCATCAGGGCATGATGTCGGACCAATTGTGGCAGCATGTTCTAGAAAACAACACTGCCAGGGAAGAAACTCGTCTTATCTTCAGGAGTAACATACAACATGAAGTGGAGGCAACTGGCGTGTTCACAAGCACAGCTTCACAGTTTATGTTACTCAGTCTCGAGAGGGTGTTCAAAAAGTCAAAGAACAGTTCACTGTATCACAGGTATATGAAATTGCCAGTCCTATTAATAAGGCAAATAGAGCTGACGTCCTAAAGAAAGGGGATCTATACATTCTTCCTGAGCTTCGATAACTTCAGTAGCTTCAACATCTTCTTCAACATGCTGAACATTGTCACCACATAGAATGCATTCTTTGAAGTAACTCGGCATCTTACTTCTTCAAAGGACAGAGAGTGAGGGAGAGGAGAAAGATAAACAGGACGGAAAGAAGGGGTTTGGGGAAAAGACGAAAACGAAGGCAAGAGTGACTTCAACTCCTATTCTCGTAATCTACCAGTTTAACTTAAGCAATAAAGCTAATTCAAATCTAGTTGAACCACTAGAAAACAATATATTAAGCATCTGTACGAACAGTCTTCCGAAAACAAAACGTGACCAGATTTTCACAGTTCTTTAACTAGGCACAAGAACCATAAAGTTACATCAAGCTACATAAATCATGATACAATTAACATCCATCTTCAATTAGTTATGCTACAGGTCCCTCAGAAGGAGAGTGTAAAGTTAAGTAAATAGCTCGTTTATTTCCCAACTCATCCTTAAATGTAGCTTTCACATGATTTTCCTTCTTTAGTAATTCAGACAGACAAGAAATTAATGCACTAGCATCCAAAGGAGGAGATTCAACATTTCCCTCACTATTTGACTTATCATTGTGCTTCTACTTCTCTCTATAACATTTCCATAACAAATAAAACACAGATACTACAATTATAATCAATAAAATAGATACCACACTCATCTCCATAACAAGAACAATAGTGTCGTCCAGAGCAGTCGCCCGAGGTAAAGAACCAAACCCCAAAATATAGGGATTCCTAATTACTACAAAAAAGAAAAGGGCGGACACCATAGTGAGCAAAACAATCGAAAACTGTCTAGACCAGAAACTGGAGGATACCAGAGGAGCCTTCAGCTTCACAGGTGTAATCTTATCAATAGCTCTTTTTAGATTTGCATTCATATGAGGTACCTATTTGATTTGGCTAATCTGGATCCAAACAATCATACAATGTTGGGAACACCATCTGGGTAGACGAAATATGTTGAGAGAAATACAACCTCTTAACCTTCGATCATGCTGCAGGAATAACATTAATGAGAACAAACTGCGTCTTTGTACGGAAGTCACAGGGCTAAATCTCGTCCACAATCAAGTTCTCATGCAAAAACAACTGACAGTCGCAAGGAACCGCCTCATCTATGGCTCCTGGTTGATTCTTCCCGCCTACTACAAAAGTTTCATTCAAACTGTGAGTAAATTTAAGCATTAACACACCAACAGCATTAATAATGAAATACCGCTCAGGTCTGGCCTGCGTGACAATCAAAAGGCATACCAACTTGACAACTAAAAGCACGAAGCTTAAATAAAGCCTCAGCCATTTCACTCTTAAATACTGCTTTCGGGCATAAGGTCCCTACAAATGAATCTACAGAATGACGAGGAATGTAGTACACATTTTCCTGATGTGGTCTACAATTCTATAGAGCCCTTCCTTGTATAGACATAATATGGTTCCCATCAACAGCCAAGAAAGTTGTAGCATTGTTAGAAGTACAAGTACTATTTCCCCATCGAAATGGAATGGAAATGAACTCATACAGCCGCCGATTTGATGCCTTCTTAACAATAGGCACATTCAACTTCACAAATAAGTATTTGTTTAGGATCTGGCAGCTACAAATTTTAAGGTGAAAAGAGACATGACCTTTTCAACAGGTAAGGCTAACCGATAACCATATTTCCCGAATACCATTTCGAATCGTTGAAACTTAGACTTCAAGATACAAGGAGTGATCAGTACAGAAGACAACTTATGAGGTCTACACTTGTCAAGAACATCGATACGTAATATGGTATGGGTTTGTTTAGACATTAACACTCACAAAAGTAATTTACCCTTTTGAATATAATTGATTTCAAAACCTTGGCTAGACAACTCAAGTGCTACTGACTCTTGACAAGCTCTCAAATAGTTGGAGATATTTCTGAACTTATTGTCAATTTTTTTAAATACACTTATCATAGACTCATTAACTACACTGGCCTGATTTACAACATTAGACAATTTTGTATGAACCACTTGCACTTGTTCCTCAATGGATTCTGGTTTAATATTTAAGTTATCCTCTTTCAAAAATAAATCCTCTATTTGACTCGGCGTGGCCACATCACAACACCAACAGGCTAAGTAACCTGCAAATGTAAGCCGATGTTTCTTATTACTTAAGCCTGCAATATCAGTTAGTCTTCTCCAACTGCCGCATTTAACTTATCAAGAAAGCTATTAACATTATTACTCATATCTGCTAGATCATTAAAAAAAAAAACACGACACAAATCCTCTTCTCTAGAGTTGGAACATTTTCTAAGTTCCCTAAAACCTTCATCTATTCTGTCATTGGTACATGGCCATGGTACTCTAAAGTTCAAAGGAACTGAAGCAGTATGCGACACAACATGTTGAAGAGGTTCGAAATGGGCACCCGCAATCACCCCGACATCAGTGGATTTGGAACTTGGAAGCATCCCCACCCGCGATACCAACAAGCTCACCATCCCAACAAGGACAACTATCTGGCTGCAGGCAGAAGTCATCGTACGACCGTTCGTCCAGTCCCAAGGGTCGGTTCCAACGACTAAGGGTACCTGTAACACTCCAGATAATTCAAAATCAACATCCACACAACCAACCAAAGAAAATCAATTAACTCCTAATAAATTTTTTTTTTGATACCAATGAGCTTAACTGAGAGGAGTAAAATAGTTTCATATGCTCCACGTTAATTGTGTCAACTGCTTATTGCCCTCTGTAAGTGCGTTTCACTTTGTAAAGTTTAGGGGAAACCTTCTGCACAACTTCAAAATGTCCCAACCTATTATGCAAAATTTTTTCACTTAACCCCATTTGCGGATAGGAGTATAAAACAGTACTTCCTGACCAGGTTCGTATTTTACCAACCTGCGGCGTTGATCGTGACGATGTCTGTTCTTTTCCTGTTGCTTGCGGAGATTGTCTGCTGCTTGGTGCAATATATTATGCCACTGATAACACAGTCTAAGGGTCTCATTTGCCTCAACAGGCTGATTTAACACAACTTCAGATAGAAGGACAGGTTCTCTTCCATACACCAACAAAAAAGTGCTGAACCCTGTACTTTCTTGACGGGAGAGGTTGTATGCAAATGTGACCAAGCAAAAGTATTCGTCTTAATTATGCTGGCAAGAGGACAGATACTGTGACAACATGATTGTCAGGGTACTATGTAAGTGTTCCAATGCTCCATTACATTACGGGTGGTAGCCTGTTGCCAATGTCCCCTTAATATCCATTAGACGCAACAATTCTTTGAACACACAGGAACAAAGCACTTTACTCCTATCAGAGAGAATGATTTTTGGAATGGAATGCCTGCAAACCACTTGTCCCAACAAAAATGTTGCCACTTCTGTAGCATTCCCTGTGGATATGGCTCTCGTTTCGGCCCAGCGAGTAGCATAGTCTCGATGGCCGTCACGACTAACTTATTTCCCTGTTTTGTGTTAGGAAAAGGACCCATGATATCAATTCGTACCTCTCAAAGGGCTCACCTACAGGAATAGGATACATTAAGTCAGATAAATTTTGAGTAGGATTCTTTTTCCACTGACAGTCATGACAACTCCTAACATAAGACTGTCTTTCCTTCAGCATGTTTAATAAGTAATAGCTATGCCTAATTTTGTCCACAGTTCTGGCCACTTCAAGATGGCCTCTTACCAAAGGGCTAGCATGGCACTCGCTGATAATGTCAGCTTTCAGGAATAACCAACAATTTGGAATGACCTTCTGGGCTAGAACTATTTTAGTACAATACCCCATTTATTAATGGGAAGATTTTAGCATGCCTAGACAACTTTGAAATTGAATCAGAGGGATTTTAAACTTCCTGAATAAGTGGTAGTAAACTATTATCCTCTCGTAACTTGGCCAGGTCTACATCCTTGCAAATAAATATCGGCAACTCAAGGGCTTTCTCCTCATCTTCAAAAGTACCAGGGGTCACTGTATTCCAACTCAAAGTATTCATGTGTTCATGGGCCTTACCACTGGAATAAAATATTTTAAAATCAAATTCCATAATTTCCAATGCCCACCTAGTCAATCGTCCCGAGTTGTGCATGTTCATTTTTAAATGCTCCATGTATCACAATTTGTGATGGCCAGTGACCACCTTAAAAGATTAGATGTAAGTGTATGGCCTAAACTGGTCCAAGGCGAAAACTAATGCAAGACCCTCTAGGTGTGTAATAGGGTACTTCGTTTTGGCTGGAGTTAATGTTCTACTGGTGTAAGCAACAGGTAGCAGTTTCCCGTCCAGTCAGTGCATGAGTTTAGCACCTACACCCAAAATACTAGCATCAGTGTGAACTTCAATGTGTAAATCTTCCTGGAAATTAATAAAAGTAGGGGCAGAGGTGTATTTTGTCTGCAAGGTGCGAAAAGTTGTTTCCTGTTCTTCACCCCACACAAAAGGTTGATCCTTTTTCAACAATGTTGTTAAGAGTTTTGCAATTTGGGAAAAATTGTGAATGAATTAACAGTAAAATGAAGCTAAACCTAAGACACTCCTAATATCTTTATGATTTCGTGGTGTTGGGAATTGATTAAATGCGTAACTCTGTTCGGATGGGACTTTATCCTTTCACGATTTACCCAATGTCCTAATACCTCGGTTTCCTGGTATCCAAAAGTGCATTTTGTTGGTTTTTAAGTCAGAGTTTCCCCCTGAAAGCGAACCAACACACGGTCCAGGCATTCTAAGTGTTGTTCGAAGGAATTCCCTGCTACCACCACATCGTCCAAATAGACTAGGCATATTCCCCATTTCAATCCTGCAGAAGTATTGTCCATGTACATCTGAAATATCTAGGAGAAGTCTTTAAGACAAACAGTAAGGTCTGAAAACAATACATTCCATCAAATATTACGAACAAGTTTTTCCTGGTCTTTTTCTGCAATTTTTAGTTGGTGATACCCAGAGTTAATGTCCAGGTGACTAAAATACTGCGCTCCAGTTAACTAACTAAAAAAATCATTAAAGTCCAGGGAGGGGATACCTAGCACCCTTTAAAACCTTATTGAGTTTCCTGTATTCCACACGAAAATTATATTCGCCATCCTTCTTTTTAAACAAAACAACAGGAGAGCACCAACTTGTCACACATGCTCGGACACTTTAATTCTTAATGTGTTGATCCACAATTTCTTGTATGATTTTGCGTTCACTGTGTGACACACAATATGGAGAGGCAGAGATCGATGGGGAATCTCCAGTGTCAAGGTGTACCACTTCGCCGTGAGAACGACCTATTTTGTTTCGATTCCAACTGAAACAGGATTAGTACTTTCTTTATATTTTGACTAGTTTCTGGCATTGTTCAAGTAAAAGATGTGGGTTAATGTCAAGTTTAGATTCATCAAAACCCTCAGTTATCACCGTTCGAAATACTGGGTTACTGTTTCCTTCTATTTTCTGAATCGCATTTTAGATATGGCTTAACTCCTTAACTTCATTAGCGATGAAGTATTACATCATTATCATTATCAGCCAAGTTTGTGACCCAAAGACAAGGCTGAGAACGAGGGTCCAAAATTCCCCTAGGTGTCAAAATCCAATATTTGTCATACAGATTTTCCACACGTTCCAAAAGTACTTCTGAGGGTAAATTTTCCTCTCTTACGAAAACTGGGATCTTTTGATGGCACCTAGCAGGTAGCTTGATTTGGTATTTAACTGCGACAAACCCGAAATGGCAACAGTCATTTTTTCCAATATCGAGGTTTACGAACTCGTCTTCTTTACTCTCTGACATGTTCTTGTGGGTTACTGTACTTTTCTTGGAACGACCATTTTCTGGTCTGCGCAATGTTACCACCGTACCTGTTTTTTGGGCGAATAGAGGTTTTAACATGACCTTAGGTCTTCCCGTTCCACCAAAGCTCATTTGGGTTTCAAAAAGAGCAGTTTCCTGGTTAAACCACAACCCACAACTTGATTTACCCTGTTTCTACTTCCTACAGTCTCGCTGTATGTGACCTGGTTGGTGACAAAAAAGACAAATAGGTTTCCCATCAGAAGTTTTGAGTGGGTCTGAAAATACTGCTAGTCCCTGGGGCACTAAAGTTTTTCGAGAATGACCTACTTTAGTTTTCTGCATAATTTCCCTTATTTCAGGGTTCCTCTGTCCAGAGCCCCAATTAGACCATACTGTCCTATTCTGCCTTACTTCATGACTAATAGGATTTAACTGTCTCCTAAGAGCTTCCATGCTCTTCTGTAGACTCATTAGTGTGTCATTTTCTGCTAATACTTTCCTGGGCTACTTTTACTTGAACTGGATCAGGTTTGTTATCGTCCCCAAATAACAACCATCTGTTTTGTGCATAATACTTTCCTGCCTCAATTTTGCGCAAGTTAATTCGTGATTTCTTTACCGTTAGATTCTCAAACAATAACACTCGTTCCACCACTTCATGTTTTAGACACCACAATATGGACCTAATTTTCTGCTTGTCATCCATTGTTGGATTCAATCGGCTACACATCCCTAACATCTCATACATGTACTCCTCAATAGTCTCGTTTTGGTGTTGGATCCTCATCCTAAGTTTTAATTCTAAGTCCATCTCTTGACATACATGCTCAAAAGCTATACTTAAAGCATTAGACAACTTTGCTAATGTTTTTACTTCTGCTAATTCTCCTTCTTGACTTTCGAACCAACGCAGTGCAGCCCCAGTTAAAAATGTTGGAAAATAATCTCTACACCTTTTGTCGTCCCACCCATTCACTGAGGATGCCCTCTTAAAATTTTTTATATATTGGTCAACATCCTCATCTACTTTCCCTGCAAATTTATCTGGATCCATATATGCACGAGAGTGCTCCGTGTCTGATAAAAAAAGCTAACTCAGTTAATTCAGTATCTGTTAGGCTACTCTCGGATTTAGTTTCTGGCTTTAAAAAAAACTTTTTCCTTCTCCTTAGGTAACAATTCATCTTCTGAAACATCATATATCTAACCCGCATTCAATCAAAATAAGTTGTTATTTTGCTATAGCTTCTAGTTTCGCACTTTTTGCACACTCATTACCTAACATACTAAAAAGCATCACTAAGTTTATTATTTTTAACTAGAGTTTCATTGTTGCCCGTAAGTGGCTACTTTCATACAACATGAAACTACTATTTGGCAAGATAACGCCTGTTGGCTGGGTGGTGTTAAGTTAAGGTAAGTTTTGAGAGACAGCAAAAAACATTGTTAGGTAGTTTGTGGATATGGTTACCCGAATAGGCGCCAGACGCCAGACGCCATCGGTAGGCGGTGCCAATCGTTGCTGCTGGTGATGATCTCAGAGTACGGTGGGCCGTTCGCTCGGACATATGCAGTCCCTCGGTGAAATGTTGGAAGTGCCCCTCGCTCCTGATACTTACATGAAAAATACTGTGGGCCTATTTAGGCAGACCCACAAACTTTAAACTGTAAAAGTTCTGAGTTGAGCATACTAGTTGTTAAGTAATTTACATGAAACTGGGTGAAGGCAGGCTATAGAGGGCCTGTACCTCGAAACGCCCGAAGTCAGCGTTTGAAATAACAGACACGCAATCTGAAAACTTGCATGTAATTACTCTTGCACATGTATGACGGTGACCGAGGTACTGAAGCTAGTAGCCAGGATGGCACTGCAGCACACTAGTCCCACTCATTCACGACCTGTTAGAGGTGTGTGTTCATGCACTCGATAATGATCTTGAACGACACCAAATGTGAATGCCAGGACTGCGAGGAGAGTACATCAAACAAAACAAAATGCAGGCTCGGTGGACAGTTACAGTAGCTGTGNGAGGAGAGTACATCGCACAAAACAACCAACAGGTTCGGTGGACAGTTACAGTAGTAGTGGTAACAATGGCGTGACTTGGAAGGACACACTTCCCGACGTGTCACAACCACCACGAAAACCAAATGAATCCACGGTAATCAACAATGGCAAATTGGTATGGGACAAAACAAAGAAGCCACCCTACCCATGCAAAAACTGTCAAGGCGAGCAGAACCACTGGCATAGTGATTGCCCCGAAGTGAAAAAGGGGAAGGCAGCAGACACGAAGGACCGTCCACTGCCACCGGAAAACGAGCAGAAAGGGTAGGTCGACCGGATGTCGCCTTCCCCAGTCCTGACGATCTGATATCGACTCTACACCTCAACAGGCCCTACTACAGCACCTCCTCGCAGATCAACAAACTACACCAAGATAGTTCATATGCATTCTAGTGTACGTCAAAGGTGTGAAGTGCTATGCTTCTATTGACATGGCTGCTTCCAAAACTTTGTATGGCCAGGGTTCGTTGACGCGAGAGCACTGCGGCCTCACAATGAAGCCATTCACTTAGCCACAGCCAACAAAAGTAGGGAGACCATGGGAGAAGCCAACATCACAGTACGCACACGCGACTTCGAGACAAACACAGCAGCACTCCTCATCAATGAGCTACATGAAGACATCATTCTCGATCGCCCATGGCTAACTGAACAAAACTCGATCGTTTAACCAGCAATTTCGGCACAAGGGAGCCTTTAACAGTCTACAATATAGACCCCCACCCTAGCAACCGTGTGTCCAGTGTCAAACTTGACGATCTGGACAACGAAGTACTACGAGCTTATTGTGATGTGGTACAGCAAGTGCTGAAGGAACGACAAGACGTATTTGCAGCTGTGGATACGTTACGACATACCATCGTCGCATATCACACAATAACAAGAGTGAATGACAGTCCCATTTTCACACTACAATGCAGATACCTTAGCCACAAGAGTAAGATCATCCGAGAACAGATACACAAGATGTTAGCGGAAGGGGTTATCGAACCGACAGAAAGCTGCTACAATTCGGCAATCACACTGACGCCGAAGAAAGATGGAACGTGGTTTTTCTGTGTCGATTTTCGACCCCTCAACCTGGTCATAGAAAGCTCCCCCTCCCTACATCAGCATTAAGAATGCACTCAACATATTAGGAAAGGCCAAAATCATGTCATCCCTTGGTCTGTGCAGTGGCTACTGGCAGGTTCCAGTGAAGCCAATAGACAGACACAAAACCGCATTCACCACACCAGATGGAAGGTGATTTCAATTCTGTGCAATGCCATTCGGGTTGAAATGCACACCATTCACATTTCAAGCCATGATGTTCCAAGTACTAGACGGTTTGGTAGGCGACTTCATGCTCGTATACCTAAACGAAGTCGTCATTTGGTCCTATATGTGGGAGGACCACATTCATCACATCTTCTTAGTACTGGAGTGCCTTGCCATCAATGTGCTCAAGTGTGCGAACCACAAATGCCACCAAGGAAAAGCACAGTTGAACTTCCTGGGACACATTGTGGACAAAGATGGTAACAGACCGAACAACGAACAACTGCGAGTGATAAAGGACTATGAGAGACTATGTACCAGGAAACATGTCCGGAAATTCATCGGCCTGCTGAACTGGTTGTGCGAGTAAATTCAAGATTTTGAAAAAATAACTCCACCTCTCCCCACACTCGTGTCACCCAGCTGCAAATTCGAGTGGAATACTGAAGCTCAAAACAGTTTCCTGGCCATCAGGAGCTGTTTTAGCGAGTACAAGGCCCTAGTGTGCCATGACTCCAGCAGACATCTCTATGTCTAGTTGGACACCAGCGAATAGAGCCTAGGCACCATCGTGTTCCAACTTGGCGACAATGGTGAACAGCTTATTATCGACTATAGCAGCGCCAAGTTCGGGCCAACCGAAAAATTGTATGATATCAACCAGAGAGAATGCCTTGCAGTAGTGTGGGCGCTCAAATGGTACTGGAGTACCAGTGCTTCACTCTACTGACTGACAACTGCTGTCTGGTCTGATTGAACAGTATGCATGAAGCGCAGAGAAAACTGACGCGTTCGTCAATGATACGGCAAGCGTACGATTTCAACATCGAGCATATCTCAGGCATAGAGAACCAGCTGACCGACCTGCTGTCCAAGTGAACATGCCAGTGACACCAACACAACAACCAGTGCTAACCTCGTTCGATCAGATGTCAAGCTCAACGATCACTGTGACACTGTAATAAGGTCACAAACAACTGAACCGAATGCGCAGGCCAAAGGGCACCTTCTGTAACCAGCAGACCACAGACCTGTGGCACATAATCGACAACTGAATGGAGACATAGCCACATGGAGAAAACACCGACTGTAAAATCTACTTGCCAGCCACAAAACGTACAGATGTACTCCACTACATGCACATCACAACATCAACAGGACACCCAGATGCGAAACAAACCACGCGGAACTTGTTACATCACTTCAATTGGTCCGGCATATCACGTGATATACGCGATTATGTTCGAAAGTGTTTACCAGGCAACCATTTTAATGCTAGACATGCCGACGGCCAGCAACAACAACAACCCAGAACACCTAGGGAGATGTTCGAGATGGTAGCCCTCGACCTCATGGGCCCCTACCTTAAGACATATATGGAGAAAAGGTTCGCGGTGGTCGTCACCGACCTGTTCTCCAGTTGGAGAGATGCGTACGCAGTTCCCAGCATGTGCACCAGGAACATCAACTGCATCCTGGAGAACGGGGTTTTCCCATGGTGGAGATATCCCCGAACTTAACTGATGGGCAACAGGATACAATTTGTTGGAAGGAAGTGACTCGATCTTCGCACAAAGTGAGGAATGATGCAAAGTATGACAACATCTATTGTACTCGACCCAACCCTACAGAGCACAGAAACCAAGACCTCAAGGTCTAGCTGCACCTCCGTGTGGGGAAAGACCACACAATCTGGGCCGACCTGCTGACCAGCGTATTCTTCACACTCCGCTGCAGTACCAATGAGGAAACAGGCACGCCACATGCTGCAATATTTCAGGGGTGTGAGTTGACACTCCCAAGCGAATACAACTGTCTTCCAACAGAGGGAGCCAGTGAACCAGAGAGCAGCACCACCAGGCAATGGCGGATAACACAGGAGCTGGAAGCAGCCTGTGTACAACAGGCGGCTTAAATCAACAAATGGGTTACCTTTCACTACGTGGCCACAGAATCTACTACGACCAGAGCAGAAGGTATTCGTCAGGGACAACCTGCTGTCCTCGGTACACAAAGACTTTGGTGCTGGCCTTGGTGCCAAGTGGAGTGGTCAGAATGTAGTTACAACGGCACTAGAGCAGCCACAAACCTGGTCAGGATAAATCGCCGATGGACCATCCATGTCCACATAGACGACCTCAGGTGAGCTGCGCATCAGTAAACACAAACAGAGTCTGCAGACACCGAACAACAACCAGCATGCGACGAACCGTCAACGCTAGCGGCAGAGTCGTCAGTCGGCCACACAATGAGAGACTGGTACTGCCACATAATGCCCGGTTTCCAAACGCCCTCAGGGATAGTAGGTGAGGACAAGACCGATCATAACACACCACAGAGTCTGAAATAACTCCAGCGTCCTTCGCCGAGGCGTCCACTTCAGCAGACCCAGCCGAACCACGTACGGACGAGGATACCTCTGGGGGCAGCACGCCCAGACAGGGTGATCTCCATGTGGCCATCACGTCGACAGCAGAGACCATCGAGTGCAGCACA
>NQII01001316.1:411514-502808 GCA_002778355.1 Clitarchus hookeri
TCGATATCGCCAACCAAACCGGCACCCCTGTACCAGTAGCAGCAGAAGCGATGAAGAAAGTGGGAATGAGAGCGACACACCTTACAGGTGCCCTACAACCTGCGACCATGCAAGGCATGGCCATTGGTTCCAGCATGCTACGCCTGACAGCGTAGCTACGCAGCAGATGATAGTGTGGTGCACGAACTAAATCCCAACGTTCGCTGCGCTACAGTACAACAGCAGCCCTGGCCGAGCACCGTGCCGACGACAAGAACATCGGGTGAGGCTATCAGCAGCAGTTTCTCGATGGTTTTTGGGGAAGCACCCACTTCGCCCAGCACTGCGCGAGTCAGGGGATGGTCTCACTTTGATCCGACCATGTGGGTGATACCAGGCCAGACTCGTTGTTCAGATCCCAACTGACCGACATGTGTGCTCACACTCAGCACTGCACCATCAGGGCGTAGCATGCGTAAAGGCGACACCAGGCTTCGTAGCGCAGGATGCATACTAACAACCAATGTCATTGTGCAACACAAATTATTTTAGAGGGTTGGTAGCCCCCAAAAGCAGAGCCTAGTGATTCCCATTTTACCCAAAGTGTACACCACAAGTGATCCGTGTTTTTATACATAATTTCAAATTACGTCAAAATGAAGCGCCAACAACTTCCTACTTGAAGCACAGGCTTCACCCATTCAGCTTATGTAATTTTCCTTTGTGTTATAGTGAGTGTAAAAGTGTATGTGTTTATTTTGCAGCAGTCAACAGGTTTATGGACTCGAATAGTTCAGTCTCCAATTAGCCAAGGGAAATTTCCCACTCATGCAATGTAAGCAATTAAGGTCCTAACCCTATTTCGCATTTTATTTTATGCTCACATGTTTCCGACTTCTTGCGTCTTTATGGCAAGTGGCAGGAAAGATGCCAGTTGCCATTTAGTCTGAAGTGGGCATTCATCGGAGCAGGCCACACAGTTCGCGACTCCCGAACACTTCATCAACTTTGCATAGTCTACCGTCAAGAAAAATAGTTTTCACTTTCTTTAACCAGAACATTATTATTTAATGTAACTTATTCTCCCGGGAGGAGCGCCTCTCCATCTACTGCAGACTTAAAGCCCCAGGTGTGTAACTTCGTCACGTAAATCCGGAGAGCACACACTCATTTTCCGCGTTAGCCCCAGACGGGCTTAGTGCGTCGGGTCTACTTAATGAGGTGAGAATCATCAACTGTTTTGTATTGTCAGAACATCAATAAATGACTTCAACCCCAGTGCAAGCATTTTTATTGCAGGCCTTGCCTCTTAAAGCCATTATCAGGGTTTAAGTGTTTTCAGTGTAAATATGTACTTTTATCAGTGTTTAATTGGTATGCAGAGTGGCCTTACAATTTTGTATTTAGCTAACTTCATACAATCATAACTGTCTACCTCACAACGGGCATCCACGTTGGTACTGGACCGACTGTGACTGCCCATGGCTAGCAGCCTATCGAACCACAATTAATACCCCTTCACTTGAGACGTAGAGGATCGGGAGAACAGCCTAGCCACCTGGGTGATTCGGCCACGACCCACAACAGCAGAGCAGCTGGTAAGAAATTAACAAGTTGTCTCTGGTGAGTGTTTCCCCCCAGATATGTGCACGAGTAAATGTGCATCGGCGACGACCCCACCATTCTCCAATCCCGACCTCATGTCAACTAAAAGGTCTTTATTTAGGCCACTACATTTGAAAACCTAAAAGAACAAAATGCGATAAATATGTAACTGCTAATACCAATGTGCGATATGCCCAATGTAAATGTTTTCAGCATATTTAACTTGCCACATAAAAATCGTTAGTATTTCGATGAAATAAATTAGTGTAAATCAAGGTTTTTTAAAAGGCAAAGTATATTTACAATATTCTAAAAATAATTTAAGAAAACATAACTTACAAAACACACAAATTTACTGCTCACTTCATAATTCCTAAACACATGCGAGCTTTGGATGATAACTTCTCAAAAATCACTTTTGTCGGCCACTGATATGAAATAATTTATTTTCTGACTTATTCAATTAACGAAACACTTGAGCTATTTATTGAAACCAGCAAATTTAATCTTCACAGCGTAAATACTTTTTCGCTCACGCTTCGCATTGGTCAAAGAAATTGGCAGACCACAGCACACAACAAACATTATTACAAAGCAGCACGCATGTTGTGATAATTCATTTCACTGAGGAGACTGTTATAAAAAGGCACATGATGTGAAAAGCAAGGAATTCTCGCATAAAGATGAGTTATGACAGAAGAGATCCCAACAGCAATGGCATTTCACCAGGTGGGTAGAGACCATAGACAAAGGATATTCATATAGTAATGTTCGCATTCACTATCATAACATTTTTTATGTATTTAAAGCCTTGCTCTGTAACTTTGAAAAATTGTACATTAGTATATGAGCAAAATTTTAACCATAAATGTTATCATCGTCATTCAATTCCAACATTATAATTTTTTATGCAAAGCACTATTTTCTTTTACAATCATCGCAGAGACCACTAATATAAAAACACGTTTCCCCCAACAACCAACAGCTGATGCAGTACTTTGCAAATGGGGGCGTTTTCTGTTTACATGCTGTGGGTTGGTCACAACATCTTAAAAAATGTATTGAAGTTATATGAAACAGAGAATAACAGTGACTACCAGAGTATAATGAACCACGTTGATTATGAAAATTGGGTGGTTCAAAAACTGCTTCTGAATATGCCAGAAAAATTTGTTTATGTAACTGATAATGCACTGTACCACTACATGCAAGTATAAACTACCAATAAAATATTATTTGAATTGCGGTATAATATAATGGCTACAGAAGGAAAGTTTACCCTGTAGTAAATATATGCATAAAGTTCACTTAATAAAATTGTTGAAATGAAAAAATTAGGACAGAAATAATTTAACGTAAATGCAGAATTAGCAGCTGACTGTCATATGGGTCTCAGAATAGGTTCTCAGAATACCGCTATACAACTGCGATCTGAAAGTGATTGAGTTAGCATTTGGCGAATATAAATATATTAGATAGAGAAGGAAACATGGTTGAGGAATTAAATTACTTAAAATGCTTACAGAACATAACAGAATCAGCTATTTCATCAGTCTGATGTGGTCTACTCCTGCGTGACCTTGTCGGCGCGGGCTAATGTCCGCCCACACCTATCGCACATGTGTTGTGGCGGCTCCGGGAATGGACTTAGAGAACAGTTACGCTCATGGCGTAAACCATTCATGCGATAAGTAAACACCCGGTCGCAGAAACCACACTGTAGTGCAGGTCGATGTAATGTAGGGGCAATAGACTCTGTGTGTGTGTGTGTGGAAGAAGAAGACGAAGCTGATGATGTGAAAGCCGAAGAACTGCCAGACGCCATCGTGTTTCGATGAGTAAGTCGTGGTGGTGGTGATCTTGACTGAACGTATGAGCCTTATAACGATATGCTCACATTGTAGGCCAGGAGGGGTCCTATGGGAAAAGGTTTCTAGACTAGTTCAAAAATGTATAAATATAAGTATATATACATATCAATATATATAAAGGACATTAGACCTAAACTAATATTGTATGTTACATCTCATATTGTAAGTATAGAGTGTGAATGTACAAACGAGATGCGCCCAGAGTACATTCCCCGAGCCTCGAACCTGCGAGACTCACATACAAACCAAGTGGGGGAGCTATTATTTGTAAGGAGAACATAACAAAATAATTCACATGAACGATATTTATGTATGAAGGAGGAGCAATACTATTCACACCTAGGTGTCTCAGAACGTGCTGGAGTAGTTTTTTCTAATTTGTAGTTTGCCTGAAGCGAGTAAATACAGCAACAGACACACACACTAGCAATGCACATGAGTACAGCATGAATAAAATCATATCACGCTGTCACTAACAAATAAAGTTAAAACTACGATGGCTTTTCTCAGTACACATTAGACAAGCAGAAAATACTTGATAAGAAAGAGTTTCTAGATTAATTAATACTTTTTGATTTACGAGGTTACAAAACAATGCTTTTTGTTAGTTTTATAAACTAACCTCGTGATAATGTAGTACTGTACATATTCATAATGTGCATGTGAATATTCAAAATGAAATGCACAATAGAACGATCCGTATCCAAATTTAACGCAACTTCTAAACCTTTTTCATGCCGTAGACCTAGAGCTATCATCTGTTGAGAAACTCACTAGGCTAAGAGAAACACATTCGGTTAACGAAAGCGTAGCGCTATTCTCAGCTGATGGCGAAAGGATACATAAAAGAATAGTAAACATTGTTGCTACTTTCATCGAACTGTCCAACTGGCCAACTTACATGAGACAGACTACATGAGACATTCATTCAACAGTCGCTTACCGCACGACCACTGTGGAAAAATCTAGTTCTCAGCCAATCACTGTCCTTCTCTCTTGTCGGCAACATAAGCGTCACACTAGTAAGATTGATTTGGGTTAAGTGTACTCACCACTCAAGCAGCGGAGAACACTTACCACAGACGATGGACGTGCAGAGCATCAGTTGTAGTTGGGATGCGAAATGCATGTTGATGTGAAGGCACTGAACGTAGGCGGCAAGCAGCGTAGCGTATAGGTGCCAGATCACAAGCAACAAACTACAGATCTGTGAGAGGTATTTATACTGTGAGAAATTGACCGGGTTAGTGGGCGAGGTGACTGATCCTACTCCCCCCTGCAGAAACATCAGCCGGAGAGAGTGTTATGCTGGAATAACAATATTATGTCACGGCTCCCCCTTCTTATTCCCTGTCGTAAGGAGTCACTGTCGACATACAAATCTCTCTCTTTTGCACACACAACTCAGCGTACGTAACACTTGTTACTCTTCAAGCAAAATTTATATATATATATATACCTACGTGTATGATAGATACCTTATCTAATTTCGCACACACTAATAAGTCCGGCAGCGAATTTGTGATTCACTCCCAACTCAGCATACTGTTCACATTACTTGTGGTTCAAACAGCAATATATAAAAATATATACCAGTAACGACGAATCTAAAAAAAAAAAGGATTGTGTGTATGTGTAATGTTTTGATTGCAGTCCCTTCACTGTACTGGTATGTTAATGATTCACTCTCACCACAGCATACTGTTCACATTGCCTATGCTTTAAACAACGACATATATATATACTGGTAACGACGAAACCAAAAGTATTGTGTGTGTGTGTGTGTAATGTTTGAGTACCTTCACTATACTGGTATGTAAGTTTTAGGTATGGGTTTAACATCTCACCACCACCAGCAGATAAAGAATACACACAGAGTGAGAAATAATATACTTATATACTCAACATTCCCTGGTCGGCGCTGCTACCAAGTTCATGAAGAACTTGTAGTTTTTCCTTCAATTATATACAAAACACACCTTGTCCGAGCAGGGTAGAATCAATTTGCCGCCACAGTCTTCCAGTGTGCTCATATGTATGTGGTATGTACACTCTTCAGTCCATCGGTAGGTTAAGCCAGTATCTACATCTCGCAGGGTAAAGTCCAGTTTCCTGTTCTCATGACGTAGTTCGATAATATCTTCAAATTCAACACGTACTGCTAAAATATGTCCATTTGCAGGTAGCTGACTGTTTGGCCGGATATTAGCGACGGCGCACTGATCGTACTTGTAGCAAGGTAGAATCTCACAGTGGAAATTATCCCAAGCATCGTGATAGCTCTAGACTTGCTCGTGTCCAAGCTCCTGTTTGAACACCAATCTCCTATACCCGTTAAAGTATCTCACATGAAAGTTCACATCTTCAGAAATGCCACATAATCACGTTTGTCAAACATATTACACGTGGCTGTGACATTAGGTGTCTACTGAATGATGCACTGCTGTCAACTGTGGGCTGGATGTAATACCCGCCTCTTCTTATATTGTTGCCAAGTAAACTTCACATGTTAACGGCGAACACATTGTCTTCCATGTTGTTGTTCCTCGCTTCATGCAGGTTGTATGACGGTCACCAGTACAGGACTCGGTCCATAGGTTAATTACATCACCACTGTTGGCTCGACATAGTTCATATACACCCACATCCTTAACAAAAGTGCGTTCAAGCACAGACACGCTCGGTCTAGTCTACATGCAGTACACATGTGTTCGATTTTTTTCATGTACTGCACCTTCAACTTTATAAATGAAGGACAGTTATACTCTGTCCGTAGATCACAGAGTTTTATTTTCGCGGTGCAATAGACGCTTAACCACCTCTTCTGCTCCGGGCCGGCCACGAAGACACCGCCATCCTTGTATAACATTGAGGTAAGTACATCTCGCACTTTATCGTATTCTACATCACACTCGCCCCATTTGAGTCCGTGATAGTGTTTTTTCAGCCATATATTTGTTACCTTACTTTTCCTGTCTAGCGCGGGCCGTGAAAACGTGGGTAGGAATATACTTGTTGCTATACACCCGTCAACATATGCTACACAGATGCACTTAATAATGAAACCATGCTGTGACACGTGCAAGTTCACGTACATTATGATGTTCAGATGGTGAATCGACTATAGTTGTGAATTATGTCAGTATTTTAACAACTCTGTTGCGTAAATTGTACGTAACAAGTCTGTCGTGAATTATAAATGCATAGGCTTGAGTGGAAGCTGGCAGATTCTCCGCGGTGGTTATTTCAATCTAATAGTCTACCACACCTAACTTTAATCTATCGTCCTGTTTACTAACGTCGAACACTAGTTGAGGCGCTGTGTTCACGAACATGTTCGGTTCCAGCATCGGTGCCTGCATTTGTCCGTAGTAGGATCTCTGAAAGTCGGCTTACATTTGATACGGTACCATATACATGCTGTTTGTAAAATCAATGTTTAACTCTCCATAGAAAACTTTAACGTTCTTAATATTTACATGATCAAATTTCGAACAGTCTATATTGATGGCATTCTGTCCACCTGTCTGAAACGCAACTATTATATAGTGTGGTTTGTCACTGTGAAACTAGTTTTAACATTCCAATTTACGCTCACGGAGCGTGGTACGCTCTGGTACGTCTCTAAACTCCATTTACGAAACGCAATATACACATTCCTTCCTTTCTGCGCGTATTAAAATATTTCACACGCTCGAAATTTCTATCTACATGTGGGACAGTAACCAGTCAATAGAACGTATCGATAGCACTGCGGCTTCTGGTGCTGCACCAGTGTCCAGGACTACGTTCGCTTGCATGTTAGCCATGAGAATAACTAACTCTTCCTTTGAATTAATAATTACATGCTTGTAGTTTTCGGTGAACCCTAACAGTATGGCTAGCGGAATACATACTTCAAATTTACCATTAGCATAGACGGGGACCGTAAAGTCCTCTTCGATCCCCCAGCCTGCCATTTTGGCTGCTGGCAGTTGGTTATGCGTCAATGAGAGAGAGTTATTTATGGTGGCCATGATTCCAACATCTCTCTGGCANTAACATCTCTCGTGGCATCTACCACACACCTGTTCAGTTCGTACTCGATTCTACTTATCATGTGTAGTATACAGTTTCTTATGATTTTTGTAGTCACATGTAGAATGTTGCCTACCTTTGTTAGTGTTCCTCGGAACCGCAAATATGAATTACATGGGATGACATATATATCTTGGTTTTGTACCTGGATCCGAACCTCGGACGAGGGTACATACAGGCCTGGCAGATAGGGTGAGTAGATGTGGATTTCAGCCTTGGTGATCGCATCTTCGAACCCTGCTGGTTCTGCTACATTTAATATTACCACATCCATACTTGCTGTTGATCGTCAGACCCAATCTGCTAAGAAACCAGCGTTTTCTGATGATAGTGCTTTGCATGCTCGACTCGTACTGACTTTCGGTTTGGCATGGTAAGCATATTTTATTGCTTTTGTATGCATTAACTTAAATTTCAGTCCCATCTTTCTCTAAATGTAAGCATACTGTTATCTCCTCGCCTTGGAAATTAATCAAACGACTGTCTTGGTCGACTATAGAGACTATGACTTCCTGTACGTTCTCTGTGACGACTGGAACTTAAATGGGTGTCTTCGGTACGTTCACCAGCTTAAAGCCTGGCGGCACCATCGATGTAAACTCGTGTAGTGTCTGACTAGGCTTGCCGTTGAGATACGATCCGTTAACCAAATTATAGTTTATTCTTATAACAGACACGGGGAAGATGTTTACCGGCACGGTAGATTCGTGTGTTTTATTCACCTTGTTATTTTCATTCTCTAAACCTATCATGGAGCTGAGTGTATCACTTTGAATGAAGTCTATTTGCACAGTACAATACATCTCACTGTGTAGCATATTTGCATTACTGTGCAGGACCAACATCACGTCCTCCTCCCTCAGCTCCCGCTTAAGGTACTCACTCGCCTATGTCTTTGATCTCATACGACCCTGTAGGTATATGCACCTCCCCTCTCTTGCCGTATCCCACCTTGATGTAACGGAACATAAAGTTTCATTCGTCTATGTCCGGTACTGAGAAGTAATTTTGAAAATCTATCACCGCCACGGACCACACACCGCACAGGTTGAGTGGGGGGAAATGCACAGAACACAATTCCGAGCTATTGCCCGACACGATCCGGGTTACGGACATGACTGATGCTTACACCTAGTGCATCCCCATTAAGTATATATCTATCTTACAGGGAAGCGAAGACATAGGTGTCCACAGTTCCATTCCCGTGGCTATTGCTCTGCCTAGGTGATTATAATATATTCGCGCCCCTCTAAAATATGTTTTCAGTTCCGGCGAGGTCCTTAATTTACCATAACTGTCAAAGTATTCGACCATTTTACCATTCATTTTATATGTTGTCCAATTAGTTTCCAGCCCGGCGCTTGTATCTAGATTTACTATGCCACACTCGGTAGGCGATCATGCTTGAACACGCCCCGGCAATTGACTATTTTTAATTTTCGTGCTAACTTTCTTATGTCGATGTTGGTGAGCACGCGATTAGGCAGGGTTTTAAGAATGCTTAATTCTCACTTATGCAGACAGGAAGCATGGTGGACTGTGGCACAATCTCCATTGAACTGGTATGTAAATGGTTAAACTGCGATACTTATGTCAGTCATTAACGAGCATGTTCGGGAGATGTGGTCGGCCACATAGTCGTGGAAGTGTGTGTGCATGTGTGGATGTGTGAATGTGTGTGTGTACATGTATGTGTGTGTGCATGTGCATATGTGGGTGTATGTGCGCCTGTGTATGTGTTATGTGCATGGCAGGTGTGTGTATGCATGTGTGTGTACATGTGTGAGTGATCTTGCCAGGGCATTGTGGAAGGGACAACCTGAAATGCAAGAGCATGAAGTAGGCATCAGGGGCGTTGTGGTGGGGATGACCTGGAATACAAGAGCACGAAGTAGGAATCAGGGGATTTGTTGCTGGGGATGACCTGGAATGCAAAAGTGTGTAGTAGGGATCAGTGGTGTTGTGGTGGGGATGAGCTGAAATGCAAGGGCATGAAATAGGGATCAGGGTCGTTGTGGCAGGGACGACCTGGAATGCAAGAGCGTGAAGTAGGGATCAGAAGTAGGGATCAGGGAGATGTCGCGAGGATGACCTGGAATGCATGAGGGTGAAGTAGGGGCATTGTGGTGTATACGATCTGGAATGTAAGAGCATGAAGTAGTGATAAGGGAGTCGTCGCGGTGACAAGCCTCACCAGCGGATTCGTCGCGGGGATGAGGGGTAGAATGTTCGAGAAAAAAACGATTTAAAAAAAATTTCAAGTAAATAAATTTTGGGAAAAAAAAAAAAATTTAAAAAAAAGAAAAGAATGTTAAAAAGAATTTTGAATTTTTTTTGGAAAATTTTGAAAACAAAATGGCCGCCGTTTAAGTGTAATGCAAGAGCATGACGTTTGCATACTGGGTGCCAAAATGGCCACCATGAAACGTTTTAGAAAGATTTGAATTTTTTCCCCAAATTTTGGAAAATTTTCAAAAAATTAAAAAATTAAAATTTTTGGACAATTTTGAAAATTAGACCTTGACTTTGACCTTTGAATCCAAGATGTCCACCACTCGTCCACTCGTCCCCCGCCCACACTCTTGCCTCTGAATTGTCCATTTCTAACTACTATTTTATATTGTAATCACTCTTCGCCCACTCTTTGGACATACCCTTACCATATCAAATGTTTCTATTGTTTTTCTTGTAGGTATTATCGAAACGTTTTGTGCGTATCAGTAATGTAATATTTTCTTTTATAATGTTCTCTTTACGCGGTGTTCTAGTGAGAAGCTTTTCAAATGTCTCGACATTCTTTTCACTCTACTACATATAAAATTCTTCTAGTATGTCGGTGCGTGGCAGGCGTAACGCTAGCTCGTGTCTCCCGTGTAGGACGAACAATGAGCTTCACACGAGCGACGAGCCACGCGTCTAGCGGCGACTTCCGGGCCAATTAGAGGTCTGCGACTATTATGAAGTTCTTTGTGCGTCGGCATTGATGATTCGTTCGTGTAAACTCTGGAATAAAAAACCAGTGCGTCTCGCGTGGTTTACACAATACCAGGNACCAGTGCGTCTCGCGTGGTTTACACAATACCAGGCTCCTTACAGTCTGCAAGAGATCCTCGGGTGGGGGTGAGGGGACCGTATAGTCAATTTATGGTTCCTTCACATTTTGAATCAAATCATTGAAAAATCACCCCATGCATAAAACATTTGTTTGTTTCCTAAATATATAATGTATCACAAGCGCGTTATGCTTGTTAACGTTTAAGTATATTATTTCTGGTTTATTTGAACTTTTACTTATATTTGACCGATAAATTATAATATTCCACATATTAGTAGATAGAAAATAGGCGTGTTGGTAATATCAAGTAAGAGACAGTTTTGATAAAATATATCATTAAACTGAGTGCATACGAATGCAGTGCGTTGTCCCTTTGGTGTAATTTTCTAGACTAGGTAAAGCTTTGTTTGCATGAGGTGGGGGAATATCCTGGAAGTAGAACTATAGCAGGGCTTCATAAAAGTTAGAAGTATATAATGGACTATAGATATTTTGGTACTGCCATACTGTGTCGCGCGTTTCTATACAAAATACGCAGACGCAGTGGAACAAAAAAGTGTAACATCGCACGCGCAAGCAGCGAAACCACCTAAAGAGAGAAAACAGCCACGCATGCGCATTGTTGGTATCTGTGTTTCCATCATCTGCTCTGGTTAAAATGGTGCGCTACTGTAGCTATGTCGTTGGTAGGATTCATTAAGGCCTGGCAGGCCCCGCCATCTTTGATGTTCGATTTGTAAGCTAGCGATCCTAGCAAGCGTTGTAGGAAAAAATTTAGCAAGATTTTCATTCCAACCTATTATTATTTCTATAACTAAGTCATTCTGCTGGGGCATTGTTTACTTTATTGCTAGTAAGGAAAGGGGTTTTTAGTGTCTTTAATTATACAATATTATTTGTGGTTCTTCTTATAGGCCAGTCAAATGGTGATTTTTGAAGGAAATAATTCCAACAGTTTTGATACTTGAGGGACTTATACATATAAATTGCCTCTATTATACACTAGTTTTTCTACCTCGAGGTGAGCTCGTTTTGTCATCTTTTAAAAATGGCACTGAAAAAACAGTTTTTTAAGTGAAAATTTCGGTAATGGTAGGTCTTAGATAAAAAATGTTCTTACAAAAACTAAATCTAGTTTTATTTTCTACAAAAAAAGGTTATATTCACTTTTTTCGTAAAACCTATAGGTTTTGAGCAATCAGTCTATCTTTCCGCCAAATTATTACCAAATTTGACAAAAGTATTGTTATATAGTTATTTTGTTTAATATTACATTTGTGTGTTGTATGATAATGCCAAAATAATTATTACTGTATATATTTTTATATATTGAACGTATGTCTTGTTATTTAATAGCTAATTATGAAGTTGTTCTAGCCCATATCATCCGAAAGGAACACAGGGTTGGTTGCAACAGCGAACTAGAGCTATGACAAATCACTTATCGTTTTTCTCCCATATACTAACAGTCTACCTAGTAAATACGATACCATATACACTGTTCTTGTATCTGCAATGTAGAAGTGCAAGTCACTGAACCAAAATTCTTGTTTTATCACCTTTGACCAGCATTTGTATATCAAAGCACGGACATAGTTTCATCATTGAACGATCTTTCAATGTCCAATGTCAATAACTATTCCCTATAAGGATTCCATTTCAAAATGTACTACATGGGTGCTATAGGGTGTATTATGAGTGGATGTGGACGGATCTCTTCAGCACAGTTTATGCATCAGTATCAGTTGATAAAATGCTTACCGGCCATACATATGCAAGAGCAGTTAGAGGAGATATTTTGGGACATTTATCTTTGGGAAAGCTCATTTTAGAGACAACCAATTTAATGACATTGTGATGTCTGTGTTGTTAGAAGCCCTTCAAGATATTAATGATTTATATTTAACCAAGATCCAGGGTGAAATCATTAAAACCTCAGATTAAAAATTCGCAAATAAACTTACTGAGCTAACAAAGAACGGTCCAACTGCTAAGCTTTGGATACAGTATTTCAACATGGTGAAATTATTAGAACAGTTCATCAAAGCAAAAAGGTCGGGAAACTGGCAGTTACTATTTGAAATGTATAAAACAAATTCTACCTTTCTTTCATGCAAGTGGTCACTTTTTGTATGCCAAATCGTGTCATTTCTACCTTCAAGATATGCTAAACTTAAAATCACAAATGAACNGTGGGCCGTACCTGTCAGACGGAAAACGGGTGGAGATGTCTCCAAAGCCATGGCTATAGTGTTAGCCGATAAGGGGCCCCCGAAAAATTTACAAGCGAAGTGTTGTGATTTAAGATTGGAGGGTGCAAGTACGAGTGCTTTTGTGCCTGACAGTTGTCTATGTGGCGGGTGTTACTTGGATGATGGTGTTTTTTCGACTGGGGGAGAGTGCAAGTCATGTACGACGGTAGTTGATTTGGCCAANAAGATTGGAGGGTGCAAGTACGAGTGCTTTTGTGCCTGACAGTTGTCTATGTGGCGGGTGTTACTTGGATGATGGTGTTTTTTCGACTGGGGGAGAGTGCAAGTCATGTACGACGGTAGTTGATTTGGCCAAGAGCAGTGAAAATTGTACCAGCTACCTACCTAGGTGAGTTAATTCATATACTTCTGGTATGTTTTACTGTTACTTTAAACCCTAAAATCCTAGATTAGATTTAAACCATAGGTTTGATTAAAACCCTACTATCCCAGGTTAGATTAACACCGTACAATCCTAGGTCAGATTATAACCCTAAAATCAGATGTTAGATTAACACCCTACAATCCTATGTCAGATTATAACCCTAAAATCAGATGTTACACTTCTCACTTATGCAGACAGGAAGCGTGGTGGACTGTGGCACAATCTCCATTGAACTGGTATGTAAATGGTTAAACTGCGATACTTATGTTAGTCATTAACGAGCATGTTCGGGAGATGTGGTCGGCCACATAGTCGTGGAAGTGTGTGTGCATGTGTGGATGTGTGAATGTGTGTGTGTACATGTATGAGTGTGTGCATGTGCATATGTGGGTGTATGTGCGCCTGTGTATGTGTTATGTGCATGGCAGGTGTGTGTATGCATGTGTGTGTACATGTGTGAGTGATCTTGCCAGGGCATTGTGGAAGGGACAACCTGAAATGCAAGAGCATGAAGTAGGCATCAGGGGCGTTGTGGTGGGGATGACCTGGAATACAAGAGCACGAAGTAGGAATCAGGGGATTTGTTGCTGGGGATGACCTGGAATGCAAAAGTGTGTAGTAGGGATCAGTGGTGTTGTGGTGGGGATGAGCTGAAATGCAAGGGCATGAAATAGGGATCAGGGTCGTTGTGGCAGGGACGACCTGGAATGCAAGAGCGTGAAGTAGGGATCAGAAGTAGGGATCAGGGAGATGTCGCGAGGATGACCTGGAATGCATGAGGGTGAAGTAGGGGCATTGTGGTGTATACGATCTGGAATGTAAGAGCATGAAGTAGTGATAAGGGAGTCGTCGCGGTGACAAGCCTCACCAGCGGATTCGTCGCGGGGATGAGGGGTAGAATGTTCGAGAAAAAAACGATTAAAAAAAAATTTTAAGTAAATAAATTTTGGAAAAAAAAAAAGAAAATTAAAAAAAAAGAAAAGAATTTTAAAAAGAATTTTGAATTTTTTTTGGAAAATTTTGAAAACATAATGGCCGCCGTTTAAGTGTAATGCAAGAGCATGACGTTTGCATACTGGCTGCCAAAATGGCCACCATGAAACGTTTTAGAAAGATTTGAATTTTTCCCCCAAATTTTGGAAAATTTTAAAAAAATTAAAAAATTATAATTTTTGGACAATTTTGAAAATTAGACCTTGACTTTTACCTTTGAATCCAAGATGTCAACCACTCGTCCACTCGTCCCCCGCCCACACTCTTGCCCCTGAATTGTCCATTTCTAACTACTATTTTATATTGTAATCACTCTTCGCCCACTCTTTGGACATACCCTTACCATATCAAATGTTTCTATTGTTTTTCTTGTAGGTATTATCGAAACGTTTTGTGCGTATCAGTAATGTAATATTTTCTTTTATAATGTTCTCTTTACGCGGTGTTCTAGTGAGAAGCTTTTCAAATGTCTCGACATTCTTTTCACTCTACTACATATAAAATTCTTCTAGTATGTCGGTGCGTGGCAGGCGTAACGCTAGCTCGTGTCTCCCGTGTAGGACGAACAATGAGCTTCACACGAGCGACGAGCCACGCGTCTAGCCGACTTCCGGGCCAATTAGAGGTCTGCGACTATTATGAAGTTCTTTGTGCGTCGGCATTGATGATTCGTTCGTGTAAACTCTGGAATAAAAAACCAGTGCGTCTTGCGTGGTTTACACAATACCATGCTCCTTACAGTCTGCAAGAGATCCTCGGGTGGGGGTGAGGGGACCGTATAGTCAATTTATGGTTCCTTCACATTTTGAATCAAATCATTGAAAAATCACCCCATGCATAATACGTTTGGTTGTTTCCTAAATATATAATGTATCACAAGCGCGTTATGCTTGTTAACGTTTAAGTATATTATTTCTGGTTTAATTGAACTTTTACTTATATTTGACCGATAAATTATAATATTCCACATATTAGTAGATAGAAAATAGGTGTGTTGGTAATATCAAGTAAGAGACAGTTTTGATAAAATATATCATTAAACTGAGTGCATACGAATGCAGTGCGTTGTTCCTTTGGTGTAATTTTCTAGACTAGGTAAAGCTTTGTTTGCATGAGGTGGGGGAATATCCTGGAAGTAGAACTTTATCAGGGTGTCAGAAAAGTTGGAAGTATATAATGGACTATAGATATTTTGGTACTGCCATACTGTGTCGCGCGTTTCTATACAAAATACGCAGACGCAGTGGAACAAAAAAGTGTAACATCGCACGCGCAAGCAGCAAAACCACCTAAAGAGAGAAAACAGCCACGCATGCGCATTGTTGGTATCAGTGTTTCCATCATCTGCTCTGGTTAAAATGGTGCGCTACTGTAGCTATGTCGTTGGTAGGATTCATTAAGGCCTGGCAGGCCCCGCCATCTTTGATGTTCGATTTGTAAGCTAGCGATCCTAGCAAGCGTTGTAGGAAAAATTTTAGCAAGATTTTCATTCCAACCTATTATTATTATTTCTATAACTAAGTCATTCTGCTGGGGCATTGTTTACTTTATTGCTAGTAAGGAAAGGGGTTTTTAGTGTCTTTAATTATACAATATTATTTGTGGTTCTTCTTATAGGCCAGTCAAATGGTGATTTTTGAAGGAAATAATTCCAACAGTTTTGATACTTGAGGGACTTATACATATAAATTGCCTCTATTATACACTAGTTTTTCTACCTCGAGGTGAGCTCGTTTTGTCATCTTTTAAAAATGGCACTGAAAAAACAGTTTTTTAAGTGAAAATTTCGGTAATGGTAGGTCTTAGATAAAAAATGTTCTTACAAAAACTAAATCTAGTTTTATTTTCTACAAAAAAAGGTTATATTCACTTTTTTCGTAAAACCTATAGGTTTTGAGTAATCAGTCTATCTTTCCGCCAAATTATTACCAAATTTGACAAAAGTATTGTTATATAGTTATTTTGTTTAATATTACATATGTGTGTTGTATGATAATGCCAAAATAATTATTACCGTATATATTTTTATATATTGAACGTATGTCTTGTTATTTAATAGCTAATTATGAAGTTGTTCTAGCCCATATCATCCGAAAGGAACACAGGGTTGGTTGCAACAGCGAACAAGAGCTATGACAAATCACTTATCGTTTTTCTCCCATATACTAACAGTCTACCTAGTAAATACGATACCATATACACTGTTCTTGTATCTGCAATGTAGAAGTGCAAGTCACTAAACCAAAATTCTTGTTTTATCACCTTTGACCAGCATTTGTATATCAAAGCACGGACATAGTTTCATCATTGAACGATCTTTCAATGTCCAATGTCAATAACTATTCCCTATAAGGATTCCATTTCAAAATGTACTACATGGGTGCTATAGGGTGTATTATGAGTGGATGTGGACGGATCTCTTCAGCACAGTTTATGCATCAGTATCAGTTGATAAAATGCTTACCGGCCATACATATGCAAGAGCAGTTAGAGGAGATATTTTGGGACATTTATCTTTGGGAAAGCTCATTTTAGAGACAACCAATTTAATGACATTGTGATGTCTGTGTTGTTAGAAGCCCTTCAAGATATTAATGATTTATATTTAACCAAGATCCAGGGTGAAATCATTAAAACCTCAGATTAAAAATTCGCAAATAAACTTACTGAGCTAACAAAGAACGGTCCAACTGCTAAGCTTTGGATACAGTATTTCAACATGGTGAAATTATTAGAACAGTTCATCAAAGCAAAAAGGTCGGGAAACTGGCAGTTACTATTTGAAATGTATAAAACAAATTCTACCTTTCTTTCATGAAAGTGGTCACTTTTTGTATGCCAAATCGTGTCATTTCTACCTTCAAGATATGCTAAACTTAAAATCACAAATGAACCCAAAAGAGTACTAAAAGTTTGTCACTGATGGGCATTTCACAATCAACGCTCCGAAGTTTTTGGTGGGGAATCTAGAGTGATATGTCCATAGTACAAACTTTAATGAGGACAATGAGAAGCACCAGTGGCCTTACACAGAGTCGAGGTATGACAAACAGTGTTTTGGCAAAATGGATTCTTGTAATGCCAGCCCTTTTAAATGTCTGCGAAAAACTGATGGAATTTTGTGGCATTTCTTTTCATACAACAGAGCAGCACATTCAATTAAGAGACTCTCAAAGAGAAAAGGATAACAAATATGCTGAATGTTTTTTCCAGTGCTTTTCTGTCCATAATCCATTTACAGTTATAAATGAAGTCACGTCAATAAGCTCTGGAATCATCGGAAGTAAACAAGTTGACTAATTTAATTCTTAAGAATTAGTAGGTCACTAATAAGCATCATATTTGAAAGTAACTTCAGATATGTTAAATCTTGTCGGAAAAAAACAGAAACTCCTCTCGGGGCACAGCAGATGGGGATTAAAATACATAATGAGGTAGTACCTGTTGACTCTACTCTTCTTTTATAAAGGATATATTTGAAAAACAAAAAATGAAGTACTTGAAGCTTACTTGTAATATGACTCAGCCCCTTTTCCTCTCTCTTTATTTGAATACTTGGGAATGAGAAAAACTAATAAATAAGCCATATATGCCCTATTCCCCCAACTATTACAGGAGCCGGACTTTCAAAAGGTAGTGTACATCGTGGATAGCGGATACATTCTGCACAGATTTTTATTGCATCAACAAGAAACGTTTGCATTAATATGCAATTACTACATACAGTATATCAAAAAGTATTACACGACACTGCGATTGTCGTATTTGATGGCTACCAAGAAAATCCTGAAAACACCAGTACCAAGAGTGCTGAATGTCTTCGACGATCTCGAGTCAACCAGTCAAGCGACATTATTTTTGACGAAACAACAATAGCCTGTGCGTCCCAAGAAAAATTTCTTTCAAACCAAAAAATAAATCAAGACTTATCAAAATGATGAGCCTAAAGTTAACACATTCTGGTCATGTTATCAAGCAGGCACAAGAGGATACTGTTTCACTCATATTAATCACAGCTATATATATATCAACTGAGAATTAATGTGCTGCTGTTGTTGGTGAGGACGTTGACTTGTTAGTTCTTGTGTCAGCGTTAGCATGTACTAAATCTAATGTTTACTTTCTTATGCCCAGTGAGGGAAGTGCTTTCTGCGAGTTTATTATCAGATTCAACAGTGATATGGTATCACTATGTTTTCTCAAGAGTGGGACTGGAAATTGACCAAACATGCCCTTTTCCCTGTTCCTAATTTTCAAGAACATGCACCTGAAGCTGTCCAAAAGTTTATATCATGTTAATGCAAAAAAGGATGTTCACAGTGGTGTGGCTACAGAAAAGTCGATTTAAAATGTGTGCAATATTTGCAACCTGCAAGGGACAGTCAAGTTTAAATGCTGAAGTCACACCCGACGATATAGAGTTACTTGATCAAGAGAATCAAGAGGATACTTTCTTTCCCGANGTTTAAATGCTGAAGTCACACCCGACGATATAGAGTTACTTGATCAAGAGAATCAAGAGGATACTTTCTTTCCCGAGCCAAATGAAGATGACAACCCACTTAATAAACCCATCGGAAAGACTTTGCCTTTCGTAGCTGATGTCCCATATACATAAAAGAGAATAAAATTATCTAACTAATAACCAAGAACTACATTAACTACTTTTCACAAGGTAAATGAAAATTAAAGTTTATCAGGCAAATCATCACTTAACTATTTGGTGAACAAAATACCCATGTCAGTCCTCCCATACTCACTGTCTCTCAACCACAAACACGGACAACACAGTCAGCATCCTGTCGATGTTATGAGACATGACAACATTATAAATAGCTATTACAACCAACACATAGTTATATATATATTTATATATATATAATATTGATGGTAATAACTTTGGTGTAACACTACAAATATATGTACAATTTAAAAATGTATTTATTTATTTTGTAAAAATACTATTTTAGCTAATTTATTAATAATTTGGAAGACATGTTTGGCGATTACTTAAAAACTATAGGTATTATGGAAAACATAAATAGGCCTTTTTTTTAAGAGAAAGAAAATATCTTTATTTTTGCAAGAATACATTTTCCTTAGGACCCACCATTACTGAGATTTTCACCAAAAACTGTTTTTCGGCACCATTTTTCCAATATGGCGGCACGAGTTCACCTCGTANACCATTACTGAGATTTTCACCAAAAACTGTTTTTCGGCACCATTTTTCCAATATGGCGGCACGAGTTCACCTCGTACAGGGTAGAAAAACTAGTGTATTATGGAGGCCATATATGTGTATAAGTACCCCAAGTTTCAAAACTGTTGGAATTATTTCAGTAAAACCTCATTTTTGAAGTAAAATTTGACTCTCCTATTATGAGACGGTGCCAGTTTAACATGGAAATTATTTTTATTGAAGAGTGGAAAATTTAGTTCGTGTGGAAATATCATTTCAATCACTATAACTTAAAACATTTCAATTTTTCTGAAAGAAAAAACACTATTAATATATCACTTATCCTGGTGCACTGTTCTACAAATCCTCCGAGTTTTTATTCATTCGGGCCATTCTTTCTGGGTGTTGCAATTTTCCCAAACAAGTGTATAATTCAATTCTGCTTATAAAGCAAAAAACTTATAAAGTCTTTGTATCAAGAGAGAATATGATATGTCGGTACACATATTTCCGAACCAAAGGGTGATGTAAAAATGCTGGCAAATAAATAGTGTGAAGGATTATGAAGTACAGTGTAATGCTGAGGTAGATAAATTATATATTAAAATAAAATTTAACTTTAATGAATTAACAAAGAGTTAAAAAAAAAAACTCGATATGGAACGAGTAATAAGTGAAAAATGTTCATTTACCAAGTATTCCAACCGACTAAAAAGTGATTCATCAACTTTCCTTCGTCACAGTGGATAAAAATAGCATAATTAAAAAATGCACATTTGTAATAAGGCTTCAGCATTATATGTTAGCTCCAAAATGCAGTTCTCAGATTACTTTTTTGTTATTTCCCGAAAATATGTGATTCTTTATCATTACCGAGCATCATATGCCTCTGATAATTAAACAATACTTTAGTAATTTTTTATATTTTCTGATTAAGACTGAAGTAGGTATACTTAGTGCACATACTTATTAGTTTCATTTTCACTCTGCTAAACAATGTCGCACTCCATAAAATGGGATCTTAATAATTTCCAAACATTATACAAATGAGTATGTAGAATCTTAGATATAAACCAATAGTCCATGCAATTCAATTACAGGCTCAAACATTTGTTTTTCACAGCCAAATTTATATGCAAACAAACACAACATTCAAGTTTTACTGAAACATTCAATGACTTTGTCATATTGTTATAACCTTTATACCTGCCATTTTTGTCGATATGGTGCTGCGCTCTGGAGACATCAAAAATGCGAATATGTGGTGTGTATACAGTGAAGTTATTTAACTTAGTATACACTGAAACGCCAAAAAAACTGGTACACCTGCCTAATATCGTGTAGGGGCCCCGCGAGCATGCAGAAGTGCCGCAAGACGATGTAACATGGACTCGACTAATGTCTGAAGGTATGCAGGAGGCAATTCGCACAAGTAATACTGCAGGAGAGTCCACAAATCCATAGGATTGCGAGGCGGTGGAGATCTCTTCTGAAGAGCACGTTGCAAGGCATCCCAGACATTCTCAATAAAGTTCATGTCTGGTGATTCAGGTGGCCAATGAAAGTGTCGTAAAGTCAGAAGAGTGTTCCTGGAGCCACTCTGTAGCAAATCTCGACATATGGGGTTGTCGCATTGTCCTGCTGGAATGTGTCCACGTCCATCGGAATGCACAATGGACATTAATGGGTGCAGGTGATCGGACAGGATGCTTACGTATCTGTCACCTGTCAAGAGTCGTATCTAGACATATCAGGGGTCCCATTTCACACCAACTGCACACGCCCCATACCATGACAGAACCTCCACCAGCTTGAACAGTCCCCTGTTGATATGTAGGGTCCATGGATTCATGAGGATGTCTCCATACCAATACACGTCCATCTGCCCGAGACTCGTCAGACCAGGCAACGTGTTTCCAGTCATCAACAGTCCAATGGCGGTGTTGGTGTACCAGGGCGAGGCATAAAGCTTTGTGTCGTGCAGTCAAAAAGGGTACACAAGTGGGCCTTCGGCTCCGAAAGCCCACATCAATGATGGTCTGTTGAATACTTCGCACGCTGGCACTTGTTCATGCCCCAAAATTGAAATCTGCACCAATATGAGAAAGGGTTGTACGTCTGTCACGTTGAATGATTCTCGTCAGTCGTCGTTCGTCCCGTTCGTTCACGATCTTTTTCCGGCTGCAGTGATGTCGAAGATTTTATGTTTTACCGGATTTCCGATATTCACGGTACGTGAAATGGTCGTACCATAAAATCCAAATTTTATCGCTACCTCGAATATGCCATGTCCCATCTCTCGTGCGCCGACTATAACACCACATTCAAACTCACTTAAATCTTGATAACCTGCCATTGTAGCAGTAGTAACCGATCTAGCAACTTTGCCAGACGCTGATTGGTTCCACACCTCTGTTATTTGCATACACACGGCTATACCAGTTTTTTTTTTTTGGCTATTCTGTGTATATTTGCTGTCCATTTGACAGCCAACGCTGGCTAATATCTCACTGTAATAATTGATTTTTATGCCATAATTCACAAGTTCTGATATACGTGTGCATCCTGGTCATGCTCGAACACTGTTTAAAAAGATAAGGCAGTAGAATTCTGAGAATATCCAAATTTGCATATTCCTACAAAGAACTATTGATCAGTATACACGATATAACTAAAGTAAATGAACAAAGGAAATAAAAAAAATATAGCTGATGAAAGGCGGAAGAATATTTTATATGGGTACAAAATTAACTATAAAAACATTGGCAACTTAACTATTAACAATAAAAATTCACCAAACTTGCGATAAAAGTTATAAAAGTAGAAATAAGAAAATTTGACATGGTCAAGGTGACCCAGGACTGGTTAAGTGTATAAATGCCCGGCACCATAACCCAGTGGAGAGTAAGTGATGTGGCCGTCGTATACGCCTGAAATATGTAGAAAATTGCGAGAGGTATTACAAAGAGTGTAGCGTTCTACGCATACCGGAGGAAACTGAATCAACACACAATGAACTTTGTAAAGCGGTTTACTCACTGTGCTTGAATACATTTGAATAATGAAAGAAAATGGACCCAGCACTTATGGCTTGCCTGTGACCTTTGCTTGAAAATGAGCATTGAGTTATGCGGATACACAGTAGTGTTAAGCTTTCTGGTGAGAGTGCAGGCGGTTCTCTCTGCGGTACTTATGTTGGTACCGAGGGGGCTCGCGGAGCAGGCAACCAACACGGCCAGTCTGGCTAGAATGCTGAGACGAACTGGTAAAGCCACATTGGCTTCCGTCACAAGTGGCGTGAACCGACGTAAAATGCCGGATGTTAAATCATGGCATAAGCACTATGTAACATTATTGCATTTGTAAAAATTATATACATGATATAAAACACATCGGTGACACCTCCATTGATAAAAAAATGTCTGTTAAGGTTGACGATGTGAAGTTGAGGGGGAGTGTCACCACACTAAATGAAATGTTTCTATGATGGAGGCCTTTATTGACAGTCTCCCTTTACGAAAACACAATTACTCTCTTATAAATATACATTGAAGACACTATTATGTTTTCTTGGCAAAAGCGCCTGCAATACATTTCCTGTGACGTGTTTGCATTTCACTGGCTACAGTGTTGGCAGGTGGCTGTCTCCTGAAGGGATGGACGAGTCCATCCGGGCAAAGGGCTGTGGTTTGCCATGCTCGATGGCTCTTAATACAATAAAACCCAGCCCCGACAGCAGCCTTGAATGAGATGAAGTTGTGAGATAGGTATAGAAAAATGATGTGCACTATTGGTCTCACTATGGGGCACTTAGCACTTCAGCTTCGGTCCACAGGCCAGGTGACGCACATGGTGGTGCGTTACATCGTATGTCGCGTTGCGAGCTGCTACGATGTAACGACCAATGGCATGTCCGCCCAACCGCTGTGGCTTTCGGGTAAACACCATTTCGGATCGCCTACTAATTTATTACAAGAGTTACCTCTTGTAATAAACAAAGTAGTACCTGTTGGCAAGAAGGTGCAAGTTCCATTCTTGTCAACATGCACTACACATTCTTGGCCTGATGTTGCTGGTGCATCCCGGTGCAACTGGTGCAGTTGATGTGACTGTGGTGGTCAGAGTGGGCACAAGGATCTCGTGGACACATGGTTCACGTAACATGTTTCCTCTTCTCCATCTTTGTATTGGGTTTGCAGATCTTTCTTTGTTAGATTGGTTTTAGTACTGCCTTAAATCTGTATTTTAATCTAAATCACTCTTTGCTGTACTTGACACCAGTTCTTCATAGACTGCCTAAACACTGTCTTCCAACTCGTAAGTAGTACATGTGCTCTCTGTTGCTATTTTCTCTGTATATTGCCTTCCTTTCATTTCATGTTTACCTGAGACTAATTGTGTAATATCCTTCATGGCATTTGCAACAGTTATTGGGTTTTTGAAGTGGTGTTGTATAAACCTGGAATCCATCGATGTCGAAACAGCCAAGATTTTAATGTCTTCGATGTTTTTAAACCGTCTGTATATTTATTTGAAAAAATGTGCTTAGAGGGAATCGCCTATCTCCGTGTGAGTAATGCATCAAGAGATGGCATTACTCATGCAGTTCACAAGTTGAATGTCAGTGCTACTTGTTGTGTAGTGGCTTCTACAGATATCCACTATGACTTATCCAATAGGTCTTAATATCTGGATGATCTCCTTCACCATCTCCAATTCGTGGGTTGTCAACATAGGAGGGGAAGAAGGGAATTTAATCAGTGCTAAACTGACTATATCAGACAACTGCACAAATCGTTCCAACATGTAAAATGTAGAATTCCATCTCTTCGCGCAATTCTGTTTGAGTTTTAAATNGGCAATTAGGTTTGAGTTTTAAATAAGTTCAATCTGTCTTACCTTGCAGTATTTGTAATATCCTAATATAATTTTCTGCAGCAACACTCTGCTTGCAGTATGTAACAATGTCATTAGTTTTCGTTACAAACTTAGCAGCTGAAGGTGTGGCTACCATTGTGTTGTAACTAATAAATTTAGAATGTAAGCAAAGCAGTGTAGATGTCTGCTGTTGCCAACTAGGTCGTAGACAGCTATTAAGATGTTGGGTCCACCATCGTTTACAAATTTTGTTACTTTTCCTGGCTGAACATCCCTATCCTCCAGTTGCTCCATAAGCTTCTCCGCAATGTGTTGTGCTGTGTGACTTTGGTCCAACTTGAAAACCCCAAGTGTAGCTTATGAAAGATTATTTTCTTGCTCATTGTAAAAATGAGCTGTTACACACAAGTAGGAAGTGGTAGTCTGAGTTTCGGTCCAAATAGCATATGTTGTTGTGAAATTCGGAACATAGTTGAATGATGTGTACAAACACATGCTCAGTAAGTCAAATTTTCATCAATCAGCCTTGTCGTGGTTTGTCGACTAGGTGGCTTGAAGAGTGGGACTGTACATTAAAAAAAATTGAATCCTTCATTTTCGGGAAATGACAGTGGGAGGCAGTCCTTACAAATCATTTATATTATTAATATATATATATATTTTTTAATATATTTTTTTTAGCATTTTTTCTTNAATTTATATTATAATATATATATTTTTTTAAATATATTTTTTTAGCATTTTTTCTTCCATCAGATAGAAAGAATTTTTATTTGGTATTAAAATTACTGAATATTTTAAAGATTTCTCAGCTTAGACTAGGTATAAGTGCAAAAATTGTGTAAGCTGTTGGTAAAGTGAGCTGTTCTGAAGTTAACCTCTGAAAGAGTCACTGTCCATTACTGCATGAATTTTACAGATATGGTGACTGATTAATCTTAATAAAAATGGCAGTGATAGGGAAATAAATGTTGCACATTATGATATAGAATTAAAATGCAATGTTTAATTATGAACTCTGAAATTATTACCATTGGGTTATGTTTTTAAAAACACGTTGGAAAAAGATAGAATGAATTAGTGATCAATTTACACCAGTAGTTTCATACCATCATATCAATAAAGTGGAAAAGCTAATGACAATGGTAGTTTTACATATCACAATGAAAGTATTCCTAATGAAGTGAAAAGCAGATTCAAAGCAAAGCTTTCCAAAATGCTCACATTATTGTGAGCAGCCTTAATAATTGTTACATGCATGCTCCTAGATTCGTTTATGTCAGAATAAAAGGGTCGCCCACCCTCATAGGTCTTGAGGTTAGGTTTAGGTGGGTTGATGATGCAGATGTTTTCCTACATAAACTAACCTAGGAATAAAAGTGAACCACTATTTTTATTCATTTCCTGTCTTCAGTTTTTACCGGTATTGCATTTTGACATTTTGGTAAATATTAAAGATAACAGCTTTTTTAAAGGAGACATGGTAGAACCACAAAAGTCATATTAATGGCTTTTGCACACCTAACCTATTTCATATTTAGGAGGGTGTAATGATAAAATAAGCAGAACATCGAAAATAAAATAGTTAATATACGAGGAGTTCGGCCTCTTTGTTTACATCGGACGCCATTATGTTTAGTCCTGTAATGCTGTATTAATGTAAACAAATGCGAATCGGCCATCACCTTATTGGCTGTGGATGTGTAGACGTTACCGTATGTTAGTTGCAGTTCAGATGCGAGACAGTGTGGTTCGTGGTNACCTTATTGGCTGTGGATGTGTAGACGTTACCGTATGTTAGTTGCAGTTCAGATGCGAGACAGTGTGGTTCGTGGTTCGTGGTGTGTGTTGTTGCGCGTGTGAGTTGTGATGTCCGAATCCTTCCATGCGAAGTGTTGTGATTTAAGATTGGAGGGTGCAAGTACGAGTGCTTTTGTGCCTGAGAGTTGTCTATGTGGCGGGTGTTACTTGGATGATGGTGTTTTTTCGACTGGGGGAGAGTGCAAGTCATGCACGACGGTAGTTGATTTGGCCGAGGGCAGGGNGATGGTGTTTTTTCGACTGGGGGAGAGTGCAAGTCATGCACGACGGTAGTTGATTTGGCCGAGGGCAGTGAAAATTGTACCAGCTACCTACCTAGGTGAGTTAATTCATATACTTCTGGTATGTTTTACTGTTACTTTAAACCCTAAAATCCTAGATTAGATTTAAACCATAGGTTTGATTAAAACCCTATTATCCCAGGTTAGATTAACACCTTACAATCCTAGGTCAGATTATAACCCTAAAATCAGATGTTAGATTAACACCCTACAATCCTATGTCAGATTATAACCCTAAAATCAGATGTTAGATTAAAACCCTACAATCCTAGGTTAGATAAAAAAAAATGTAATACAGTGATTCACTTATCATGGAGTTAGGTTAAGTTAGGTTAGGTGGACACATATTACGAAATTGGGTGGACAAATGTTAAATTGAGGTGTTTTGATATTTTTTGTGGGTGTATTTTTAATTATTTTACCCCACAATTTCCCTGATTTTTATAGTCCTCTATACTATCGTTTTTGTAGTTTGTAAACATAATATGTTAATGCCCCAAGTAAATTCGTTTCTGTGTAATTAGCAGAGTTGAAACATACTACTTTTCGGGATTTTTTTTCTCGGAAAAGCCGCTATTCTTTACATTTACCCTGACTGCATTTATGTAATTCATACTCACTCTCATCTCACAGCAGTAAAATTCTAGTTTTAAAATTTCTCCCACGATTTTTGTTACTGTCACTTGCCTACAAATACCTATAGTTCAATTGTATTAATGAGTTATGTTTAATAGTACTGTTGTATTTTCATGTATCACTGCTTAACAATTTCCAGTCACATCTGTATACTTGCTTGTATATGATCCAACAAATTTTTGCCAAGTCTGTGTATACTTGTATATGATCCTACATTGTTCAGTTCTTCATCGATTGCTCTATGCATGGACATTGGCACCATATTATTTATCTTTTCTGAAATGCTAATGTATAACTTCTCTCATGCAGACTGCATTTCTGAAGTTCCTATTTCAGTTCTCATATTATATTCATCTTTTGATCTATGCTCTTGAAGCTTCTGAAAGAAACAGTTATTACTTTTGATGTCGCGATAACATGCATTTTAAATTATTTATGGAGTCTTGAAATATCAGGATGCAGTGACACAGGCCTCAATTCATAAACAGATATGAGTTTAGAAATCTATTCAGTATACTTACTCTTGGCTTTGGCACTGGACACGAATCAAGTGTCTTCTGAGACAAAGCTGAACCTGAAGCAGCACCTGAACACGATGGTTGAGGTTGTGGGTCTTCTAATTAATTTGATGTATGTGATTCTGTCCTGTTTCCTAAAACGACATTGTTATATTTTCCTTTTAACTGATTATTAAGGTTTGTGGTGTTCCCACAAAACTTTAGTGTGGATGCACATAATTTACTTTTTACATACTTATCACTGTCTTTAAAAAAAGTTTCCTGACCCCACTGGATTTTATTGGAGGTGTTGCCAAATATTAGCAACTAATGTGTTCGCGCCCTTAATTTACCAATGTAAATACTAAACCAAAAGCGATGTCAGTGATGTTACCATGCAAGGTCGGTGTAGTGTTTTTGCCTTTTCAAGGGCAAAACATTAACGGTAGGTAACAGTGCAAAATTGAGTTTTCCTTTTTTCCAATCCAAAATTTTCTTCTTCACACAAAATATAATTTACTCTATGTAGTATTGAAGGAAATACCATTTTCAGACAATATATTTTCAACGTAAAAAAATCGGTTTTTTAGATTAATCGGTATGTATAAATCAATTTAATAAATTTTGGTAACTGGGATTAATATTTCGATTGGTCGACTAATCGAATTTTATATAACCTTCTCTACTAAGAACCCGGCGTTTGTAATTTGTAAACAAGCACTGCACAAGTTTACAGTAGTTTGGTTGTGAATTTGTTATACAAACATTTAGGTAAAATTTTATTTGATCATTTATTATTGTTGTTTTTTGTTGTGTGTGAATAATTGGGAGTAATACTCGAGAAGGTATTTGTGTTAGTTATTGATGTGATTGATTTACTGGTATTGACGCCCGCCTTCATGTTTATAGCACATGTTCACTGCACTGCAGACGATCGTCTCATTGTTGTAGGGCGTTAATATATCAGGCATGACTGAACTTGCAACGGATCTAAAGGCCTTTGCACAGTTGAAAACGTTAACATTTAACTTTGCGTTTCCTTTTTATTTTTTTAACGAAATTAGAAATAGAATATATAAACGTAAATTCAAATTTCAGGCAGTTGATAATAGGTTTTATTATTGTCGGAAGTAAAGTCCTAAGGTGGATTTACAGTAAAACAAATTTATTAGCTTTTGAATAGGTTATGTATGAACCATACCTTCTTGAGCGCTTATCTTTTCTTTGAAAAACAAAGCATAGCATTGGTCTTGTGCTGGTGGTGTAGTCCGTCATGCCTGACCTCGAAAGATAAAGTTAGGCCATCTCCAGTTGGTCAGCACCTCATCTCATGTATGCGCCTTCAGCATTTGACATCACAGTTCACGTGAACCAATCAAATGGTGCATCGGCGACAGCACGCTTAGCTCGGACAGATCAGACAGGCGCATCTGCACAATTGTGACAGGTCCTTCACAATAGTCTGTCACATTCTTCAGACCCTTCACAATGTACATTCGGCAGTCTGCGGTTGGAAATAAATTTCCTTTACTCAGATACATTTGTTCACAATGGGCAGTCCGCAGTTCAGCAGTCTCTGTGATGGGTAACTTTATTTCAGACTGCCGGACGATTTCTGCCATAAAGTGTGCGATGTAACTTACGTTATGTAAANTGTGATGGGTAACTTTATTTCAGACTGCCGGACGATTTCTGCCATAAAGTGTGCGATGTAACTTACGTTATGTAAACACTATTGGGTAATTATCCAGAGTAGCAGCTTTTCTGTAAAAAAAAAAAAACCGGTAATTATTAAGTTTAGGGGCTTTTCTGAAAAACTCAAAAGAAATTCAAAATTGTGATATACTTCTACTCTACTTATCACGTAGAACACGAATATACTAGGGGCATAGCTTTAAAATAAGTCCAACATATTTAAAAAAATTTAACAAAATCGGGAAATGAGCAGTATATCCAGTTTGTTAACATTTCTGAAAGATAGGTCCTAGACCAACAAAAGTTGCATTAATGGGTTCTGCACAGCTTACCTTGTTCATATTCAAGAGAGCAAAATGTTAAAATAAGTAGAACATATTTTAAAAACTTGCGAAATATGTTTGTTTGCATCTATTAACGTCAGAGGAATTATACCAGCCCACTACCTAGGTGAGTCAATTTACCTTATTTTGGTGTGTTTTACGATTCCTTTAAATCCCTACAATCCTACATTCGTAGATTAGTGTAAAACCCAAACAGCCTAGGTTTGTGTAAAACCCTACTATCCTAGGTTAGTGTAAAACCAACAATTGTAGGTTAGTTTAAAACCCTAAAATCCTAGGTTAGTTTAAAACTCTGCAATCCTAGGTTAGTTTAAAACTCTACAAACCTAGGTTAGTTTAAAAATGTAAAAATAGTAATTCACCCATCGTGGGGTTAGGTTCTGTTAGGTTAGGTGGGCACATATTACGAAATTAGTTGGATGTTAATGCCCCTAGTATATTCGTGTTCTACGTGATTAGTACAGTAGAAATATATCATAATTTTGAATTTTTTTGTGTGTTTTTTAGAAAAGCCCCTAAACTTGATAATTACCAGGAAAAAAACACTGAAAAGTGGTATATTTCCACTCTAGTAATTATGCAGAACACAAAAAAAAAGGGGCATTTACGTCCGACGAATTTCGTAATATGTGCCCACCTAACCTAACTGAATGGGTGAATCACTCGATGGGTGAATCACTATTTTACATTTTTAAACTAACCTAGGATTGTTGGGTTTTAAACTAACCTACACATTTAGTCTAATCTAGGATGTTAGGGATTTAACGGACCCGTAAAACACATCGGAAGAATATGAATTAACTCACCTACGTATGCGGCGGGTACAATTCCTCTGTCTTCGGCCAATTCAACTGTTGTACACCTTATCTCACTCGACGAAACAAGTAACACCTGCCACATAGGCAAATATTACGCACAGAAGCACTCGTTCTTGCACTGTCAGTTTTTAAATTGGTCGGAATCGGACGTCACAATTTGTGCCCGCAACAACACAACTGCACTATCTCGCATCTGAACGGCAACTGAAATTCCATGACGATGACGTCAATGACCCACAGCCAATAAGGTGACGGCACTATGCCGNGCATCTGAACGGCAACTGAAATTCCATGACGATGACGTCAATGACCCACAGCCAATAAGGTGACGGCACTATGCCGAAAATCACCAAAAATAATAGCGTCCAACGTAAACAAAGCGGCGAGCTGCTTGTACTTTTAACTATTTTATTTAATACGTGCTACTTATTTTAACATTACCCCCTCCTGAATATGAACAAGGTAAGCTGTGCAGAACCCATTAATGCTACTTTTGTTGATCTAGGACGTTTCCTTCAGAAAAGCCGCTACTCTGGATAATTACCTATTCTAGTTTGTACCACTGAAAGAGAATCATAAAAAAAATTTGTTTTACACTTTTTTTACAATGCAGTAAATAAGCGAGTTTTCGTGACACAGTAATTCTAAAGGCTGGGCTACAATTGATTCAGCACATAACATAACATAGCACAGACACAGAAAGTAGAATATATGTGTTAGCATGACATTCATCACAGTTACGCACAGAAAANTAACATAACATAGCACAGACACAGAAAGTAGAATATATGTGTTAGCATGACATTCATCACAGTTACGCACAGAAAGTATGACTATACTCTATAATTCCTGTGCATGTGGGCCGTCTGTGATCACTCAGAACATCGATACCACCACGTTCATGTAGTGATGAAAATGGCTCCAAATAAGTGAACTTGAGTAGTGCTTGAAAAATTTGGCGCCATGTAATGGTAGTTTGTTTTGATTGAGATTGTTATTGTACGAGTGGTGTTTGTTTAAATGAACTGTATAAAGAGTTAAATTTCTACAAATCTCGACATAGGCAGCAAAGTAAATTGAGCTGTCAATAGAATTTTTTTCATTCCAATTTTAGCAACAAACGCACACTTTACAGATCATTGTTTCCTTTCATTTTCAGGTCTGTTTTGTGTAAACATCAGTCGTTTCTGTACGTGTGCTATTTTTATTGTAGCTTTNTAACATAACATAGCACAGACACAGAAAGTAGAATATATGTGTTAGCATGACATTCATCACAGTTACGCACAGAAAAATAGCACAGGGGAAGCGCACAGAAAGTATGACTATACTCTATAATTCCTGTGCGTGTGGGCCGTCTGTGATCACTCAGAACATCGATACCACCACGTTCATGTAGTGATGAAAATGGCTCCAAATAAGTGAACTTGAGTAGTGCTTGAAAAATTTGGCGCCATGTAATGGTAGTTTGTTTTGATTGAGATTGTTATTGTACGAGTGGTGTTTGTTTAAATGAACTGTATAAAGAGTTAAATTTCTACAAATCTCGACATAGGCAGCAAAGTAAATTGAGCTGTCAATAGAATTTTTTTCATTCCAATTTTAGCAACAAACGCACACTTTACAGAGCCTCGTTTCCTTTCATTTTCAGGTCTGTTTTGTGTAAACATCAGTCGTTTCTGTACGTGTGCTATTTTTATTGTAGCTTTNGTTTCCTTTCATTTTCAGGTCTGTTTTGTGTAAACATCAGTCGTTTCTGTACGTGTGCTATTTTTATTGTAGCTTTCAGATTTGTGCTGTGCATGTGTTCTGTGCCATCACATGTGCTTTGCGTGTGCTATATCAATTGTAGCCCGACCTTAATTATGGAAATAAATATTGCATCTGGTGATTCAATTGTATTACAGAGAAAGCATTAAAGTTGCCTGTGTGTCATCATTATAATGATTTTGATTATAAGATTTTGTCAATGTGGTCTAATTATTTAATTTTAGCAAGGTCCAATTATATTAAATTGTTATAGCATTTATTTTCAGATAGGTATCTGTTTCTTTATAGGTTTGTATATTAAATTATTTTCTATATTTTATCACTTTTTATTAATAACCTTTTAAATTTAGAATCTGTATCATAAACATAATTATTAATAATATGTTTTGCAAATAACTATAACCTACAAATATTCATCAAAATGGTTGTCTGACAAGCTGTTAACTGCACGTTGTGAATATGGCTTCAACTGCTGACTGCACATTGTGAATGGGTTTTAGTTANGTCTGACAAGCTGTTAACTGCACGTTGTGAATATGGCTTCAACTGCTGACTGCACATTGTGAATGGGTTTTAGTTGTCAGTCTGTCCATGCATGCACAATATGTTGTTGTAATTTGATACCCAACAATGCCAAGTGTAGTTTAGAATTTCATAGTTCATACACCAATTCACAAAATCTTCCATGAAAATAAAATAAACATATCCTTTAGTAATTGTGTAACTGTAGCTAAAAGAATAACAAATGAAGACTACACAGGTACGGCAAGAGCCGAGAATGAAAAGTGGAGATAAATACTCCAATGGGGGAGATAGCCCGACGACTCCAAATAACTAGTACATAAGAACGAAATGAAGAATTCCTTTGAACGAATCATTTCACTGAACTGATCCAAACAAATTGATTTGTTCAGCTCAATCGTTCTGCCCATCNGTCTGACAAGCTGTTAACTGCACGTTGTGAATATGGCTTCAACTGCTGACTGCACATTGTGAATGGGTTTTAGTTATCAGTCTGTCCATGCATGCACAATATGTTGTTGTAATTTGATACCCAACAATGCCAAGTGTAGTTTAGAATTTCATAGTTCATACACCAATTCACAAAATCTTCCATGAAAATAAAATAAACATATCCTTTAGTAATTGTGTAACGGTAGCTAAAAGAATAACAGATGAAGACTACACAGGTACGGCAAGAGCCGAGAATGAAAAGTGGAGATAACAAATACTCCAATGGGGGAGATAGCCCGACGACTCCAAATAACTAGTACATAAGAACGAAATGAATTCCTTTGAACGAATCATTTCACTGAACTGATCCAAACAAATTGATTTGTTCAGCTCAATCGTTCTGCCCATCACTTATCGTATTACAATGTCCGAAACTTACCTTTCTGACCCTGGCACCAGTGTGTACCATATTCGGCACTGTTACACGCTAAACTTTTGAACACTGACACTAAGAGTCCACTAAAATGTCTGCGCCAATAAATTGTATGTGATTACTCACAAATATTCATATTTTTATATCTTATTTTAGTTTGTTTTTTAATTCCAGTTTTGCGAGTAATTTTTAATTTTGCTTTTATTTAAAATTATTTGGATATTAATTTTTTTGTTAGTTGGTACATTTTAGGGTTTTTATTTATTAATGTTTTGTTTTCGCAGATGTGAGATTGTCGATGTAGCCTAGTGCTTTATTTTTTTCAGTTTTAACGTAATAGAGATACCAGCATTTTAAAGGTTATATTATGTAAAGTTATTTTTGAAGCCACTACCTAAAGTTAGCTAGATTTGCATATTCAGGAATTGCCTCAGAAACCAAATTAATTAAATTTAATTTTGATGTTTTTCACACTTAATAACAATTTGATTATTTTTATTTAAACGTTTTGGCTAGATTTATTTATCTTTGATGTGTTAAAATTATTTTCTTTTACTCTTTGCATACTATGTGTATTAACGTATCACTGCTTAATCAAATGAGAAAAGACAGTGACAATTGTACTTAAGTGTGATGTCTCAGGAAGTGATTTATCTTGGATTTTTATCCGGATTTGATAGTGTTTATATGTGAACCTTGGACACTCATTCTAGACGCCAGCCGTGTAGAGCAGTCCGATGTAACTGTTGCTCCATCAGATATTAGTTAAATTTTGATGTGACTGTCTAACATACTGCTAGGGAGGTGTTTGAGAGGTGCCTCAGTTGTAAATGTGCATTGGTATAATAAGAAGAGACCCAATATGCTAGTTTTAGCATATTTAGAGTGCTAGAAATATTGAGTATGCTGCCTTCTCAACGTCTATGTCTTGCAGATGAGTATGAACGGTCATAGAAGGTTATTTTGTCTGAAGCAACGCTATTAAACTGTTTTACACGTGGCCAAAATTTTATTTTGTTTGAAAGAACATTCAAATAAATTATATTTGGAATTTTCAAAATTTATTTTCAAGAATTTAAAGGGCTTAAATTTCTATGGACATACCAGAAGCCAGCAGATATTAATTTCATGTATCTAGCCATGCAAAAGTATTTTGAAATAAACTGAATGTTAATTAATTTTATGCACATCAAAAAGAAGTCTTTTCACGTCATTTGCTCATTTGGTAGATATGTTTCAAGTAGGGTGATTAAGTACATTTTGGCCTGAAAATAATTACTATTTTCTCTGACAACAGCATTTTAAATTAATATTCCTAATTTTCAGTTGCATTTTCTTTGATATAATTGTCTATTTTTACAAGCATAATTTACTCATTTTCATCTATTTCAATAAAACACACTTATTCGTTAATGATATTTCTGTGTGTTTTGTGTAGATTAATTATAGTTAGTTTTGCATACTTTCCAGTGTCTTTTCATACAGAGAGTATGAAAATTGTTTGTTTTGTTGTTTCTCGTGAATGATTTTTGCAGTGTTATATGTTCTTCAAGGGTAATTAATTTGTGTACATCTGAACTTAATTTTGAATTGCTGTTATACTAAAGTAGCACCTACCTTGGTTGGAGCAAATAATTTAACTCTGAATTATTTTCATTTGGTACAGAAAACATTTCACGTAAAGAATTTCATAAAAAGGGGTTTTGTTTTGTCTGCATCTTCAAAGAAGCAGCTGGTTTTTTGAGCTAAGAGAAAGTACGGACCATCTTGCAAGTCTGCTTTGCATTACACACATATTCTACCAGAACCCAAAACAAAAGCATTATTTACTTTTACCGTTTGTGTGCAAAAAAATGTTAACAAAACAAGCAACTTGGAACATGTCCACGGACAAAAGATGAAGTTAGCGAAATATCTTGGGACAGTGGAACCGCGAGCTGTGGCATCAGAGGTCATGTGCACCAATCAGCAGTTAGGTGTCCGTGGGTCAGCTTTTGTAGACAAGGTCTTAGGCATCTCTTTTTATTGAAGTCAATAATATCAATTCAACAAATCTTATGTTCTAACTCGAAAGTTGAAAACATAATGACAGACATAACACTCTTCCGCAGTGTCCATAAGTAAAAAGTTTTATCTTATTTTGTTCAGAAAAGATATCTCGATGACGTTCTTCAATTGATGCTTTAATACAAAGTTTTCATGAGATATAATATGCTTACTATTCCAATGAAATATATGTGGATCAGCACTACTTCCCTGTAATTTGCATTTTTCTAAATCAGTCAAAAAATTGTACTAGCACTTTAAAGCTTCCTTCAGACCATATGAGCTTCATCTTAATTTACAGACACAATTTGAATATTCGTAACCATTAGGATTCGTCCTATAATGCACTTCACTCTGAGAGTTTGTCTTCAAGGCAGAAATCTTACCATTATCAACAACTTTACTTTTTGATGGCAATTATACTAAATCCCAGGCTTGATTTTTATGTAACAAAATAATTTCTTCATCCATGGCAGTCTTCCATATTTTAGTCTCGTCGAAGTCATTGTCTTGTCATAGTTATTTGGTGCTTCTTGAAGTAAGATTACTGTATGATACTGGAGTGAGTCTTCATCTTTGAAGTAAGCAGAGTTTCTAATCTCTTGTCTGATCCAAAGATTGTACGTATTATTTTCTTAATTTTCATTTGTAGTTCAGAGAAGTAAACGTAAGAAGATTTTGACTGGAGTGAGTGAAGAGATTTGGGAGGCTCTTAACATCGAGGTCTTGAGAGCCGATAAGGGTGAAGTGAGGTGAGTATGGAGCAGCGCCGGAATGAAAGGGCGGGGAAAACGGGAGATCCCCAAGAAAGCCCACCTACCAGCAGTATCATCTGGTACGATTTCCACTTGCAAAAATCCGGAGTCAGCCGGCCGGGGTTTTTGACTGGAAATTCCCCAAATGAAAAAATAAAGTTTACACCCCTCTTCCAGTTGGGATGTATCATCATACCAACTTTAAGGAATTTTTATCACTCAGAAGTGAGTGAATAAAATATTTTGACAACACATCACTGCAAAGTACTCCATATAGACTTACTTGCATCATGGTTTCGTTTAGTTTTTTTTAATTTTGGAAGAAACTAGGAGGAGCTGAAAACAAAAATAAGTATGTTTTAAGTTAAATGTTAATGTCAAAATAAAAGACAAAAAAATTAGATTATGTTTATTTTTAGTGACATTCTAAATAGCTCTAAATCTACACTTTACAGTGACATCAGACAAGACTTGGTAGCTTTTACAGATATTAAGATATTAAAAGAATAGTAAATGCGTGAAAATGTCCATTTTGCTACACAGCAGTGGCTATATTGGTTTGTAAATGCAATAAGGCCGCAGATAAAAATTAATAACCACGGATTTGCATTGTTAGAATATAAACTTTTCATATAACAATATAAAATTTTTTTTTCAAATTGGGTTAGCAACCATCCTGGGTGATTTTCCATGGAATGACCCACTAATTAATCCATTAATTTTTTAATATCACTGATTAATAGTCTACTGCCCAACTTATTATGACACCAGTGTTACAAGTCACCAGGGGCTTATCAGAGTTTCTAAGGAATCCACGTGTTAATAGACATAAAATAAATAAAAATTTTAATTTATTTTTAATGCTATAAAATACACACAACCATTATTTACAACATTAAACTCCCTGTCGCGTGCCGGTTTAGGGATTATAGCACGATATTGGCTCACATCCATCACCCTCTCACCCCCCCTCCCCCCTCCGCGCCTAGCGCACTTCGCTGGCGCCTACGAGACGGCACGTGGAACCTGGCAGGCGGAAAATTCCGGTACACGTGGAGCTGAAGCATAGGCCTTCCCCCTTCACCCCCTTCACCCCGGACACCTCTCGCCCGCCGCGAGATCTGTGGAGTACAGGGAATTCACGAGATATCAACCAAATAATCGGGCGTATTTTACCTAACTCAGAAAATACGCACCACGGAAGGATCGCTGACGACAGTAGGTATTACCCCTCCCCCCGCCTGAACCTTCAGAAATCAGGACACGTGTGTTGGAAGGCTTTGTTCGGAGCTCTTCCACCTCACCCCCTCACACCTCCTTCCCACCCCTACAAGGCGCCACGTGCCGACAATTAAGACTGGGGGCTTGCAAGCATAAAAACCCCGTTTCGAGAGTGGAGGGGGGTCAGTCGATTACTACCGCCCGGGTCAGTAAGTTGCTTATCACCGCGTCGGACAGTCAGTTAGTTCAGATCGACCGCCGAGAGACGTCAGTTCGAGCAGAGAGAAGTCAGCCGCGCCATTTTGGCCGGGGGGAAATCGGACCCCCGGCCACACGTCGTTAGAACAGCACCACAGTGAGCTGACAGCAACTGCGGCCTTGCCAAGGCCAACCACACCGCCGGAGCTTGCCCACCATAGCTGACAGCACTCACCACTGAGTTAAGTATGACAATCACCGTCACAGAAGCCCCACTCAACCAAGAATTCGCCCAGTAAATCCGAGTAACCGAACTAGCACAGTACCGCACCTCTCAAGTGTTGATGTTGTGTATTTGTGAATATAGACGAGACAATATATTCGTACTTCAAAATACAACAGTAATAGTCTACCTCATTACCAAACCCGCAACCCCCACGCACCTTATAGTCGGTGCCTGGGGGACATTAACTCTGACCATATAAGCCGCCATGTCTTCAACAGTGTACCAAAGCGAGATGAGTTATCCCTATCTGACTATTAACACTTATAGTAGACTCTTTCTAGTTCGTCCACCTCAGGACTAAACCCTTGGCTGGACTAACCGACAATATGCTATAAATACCAATATTTGGCCTAAATGAAATATTTATAAATAATAAATTAATGATTAGATATAGCCCAGTCAATAAAGGAGTTGTAGACTAAATGTCGGGACGGCAAGAATTGACGTCAGGACTTGGGCCTGGGGCCTGGGACCCAGGCCCTAGGCGGGGGGGGGNGGGGGGGCAAGAAGGTTCCGTTTTTCGATTTTTCGCCTATATCTTAAAAACTGTCAGCCGTAGCGTCAAAAGTACTTTATAGAAAATTAAAGAAAATAAAATTTTCTATAAGAATATATGTATTAATTTTTTTCGTATCTGTCATAATTTAGGAGATATTTGCTTGCCAAAATCACCAATTTACAAAAAAAAAAATTTTTACTGAAATTTTTTATAAACTTCTTTGTTTATCTTCTTTGCCGTTCATTTGAAAAGAAATATTTTCAGAGAAGAAGTTGTAGAGAATTAAATTGCCCATAGTATGAGTATATTATTCAATACTTTATCTTCAACTGACCAAAAGCAATTCAAAAATGTTGTGCAAAATCTGAGATATATGACATGAAACCATGTATTGCACTGTAATACCTTGGGAAAAGGTATTTATACAATAAAAACCACAATTCATTGAAACTGAATAATTTTAATAAAAAATTAAATACAATAAAAATGTAATAAAAAATTGAATTAAAAAATATGAAAATGACTATAATAACACAAGTAATAATTATGTTTAAGAATTATATCAATAATGGGGAAATTAGAGCAGTTTGCTTCTTTTAAAGCAGGAAGGTCCAGGTTGGGGCTTGTACTCCTCGTCTTTATCCTCTATAATTTCTTCCATATTATCGTTCGATTCTTCAATGAATGTGGGAGGAAGTTGAAGTGCTTCATCATCTTCATCCTCGTTTTCTAATACGAGTATGCCATTTGAACAATTACCATGGCAGTTGTGGCAAACGGGAGAGCATTTCAGGAATGCTTTCCTGCACCCACATTTACCACTGCTGCAGTCTTTAGTGCACCAGCAAAAAATCATTTTTTAAATATTGTCTGGTGCGACGGGATCTTCAGTTTGCACAGGAGCGAGATAATTGCCTGGCGTACGTGCCCACCCCCACAGTTCAGGGGATAGCTCGTTCCCTAACCACTGCTGTACTTGATGGTAAGTTTGGTATGAATGCTGCTTAGCTGCCCCCTCGGTCGGTGGGAGTGATGAGATGTCAGGTTTTATATTGAATACTGACTTCACAAATGCTTGATAGCAGTAAAGGCTCAGCGATATTTCCTTAGCGGTCGCACCATACCATCTCAAGAGACATTTCTTCCCCTCTTCCTCATCCTGAGCGTGTGTTGAATTAGAATTTACAAACACTTAAGCGGCTTTGTGAATGTCATGGTTATTTTGGTATAAGTTAATAAAACCAACCTTGCTCTTTCTGAATGCTGCTGAGGTGTATCGCAGCCTGTGAATGCGTGTAGGAACAGAATGTCCTTTAGCCCTAGTTGTTCCATCTCTTTTGTGGAATATATATAGGTCTTGATTTTTCCACATCTCGGTTTTATTAATAAGATGTCTCGGTCAGGTGGAGTCTTTGCCATTAGGAGAACTACTAGATCAACATCTTCTCCAATGACAGCAACAGTGAATTTTTCTTGTGGTTTGGATTTGTCGATGGCTGTCGTAACAATTAACAAGTTAGCATCTCCTGGAGCTTGTCGGCTCTCAATTTCACTTTCGTTGAGTTGTGATTGGAGTAGGGTAATCAGCTTGCTTTTATTGTGCTTATTGGAGAGGAAGTGATCTTGTTTGAAGGTTATTTCAGTGTTTAAATTAAAGTTTATATCTACTGACCTCTTCATCCGATAGCATCGCTCTTGCTCAGCTGCCTTCGTGCTGTTGTGTGAGTTGGTGTAGCCATCAAATACAATGCAGCAGCTCTTCCCAGGGTAGTGGCTTTTGATATATTTGATATAGGCCTCGCAAATAGTGGACACTATGCATGCTGTTGGCCAGATTACTTTATGCATAAGTAATCTCCCATTAACTACAATGTCAAAGTTTAATGGGTTCCAATCCTTTTTGGTGGTATGAAAAAGGGTATACATAGCTGATTTCTTTGCCTTCCTCATTCCACATTCATTGAATAAGGATAACGGGAATGGGGCCAACTCGTATTCCTAATACATACTCAAGTCATCGTCCGTTTTTTTACTGATGGAGATTCTTTGGAAAAGCAGGAAAGGGTCTATCGCAACTGTGTCGTTTTGGATCTTGATTGATGATGTGACAAATGACAGAGGGAGCGCCCAATCTTTTCTTGATAGCGTAACACACAAAAATGGAGCACCTTCTATTTTCAGCATCGCCTGCTTTCCAATTGAGACAGCTTCATAGCAGTTTATGACTCTACAGTGTCCCTCAACTCCTGTAGCTATTGACATGATTTTATTCATTATAGGAAAGGGGGGATGATTTTCAAACCACGCTGCTCTAATTTATTAATGTCGGCGGGGTTTCTAGAAATGTGAGTCATACTAAAATTGACATGTTGCTCAGATGAGGAGAAGAGAATGCCACAGAACTCTTCCAGTGATGCACAAATGTCATGTGTTGCACTCATCCCCACAATCCACTTGCTAATCACACTATCTGAGATGCCTCGCCCACGCGTTAGGCCTGTATTGGTTTTGAAGGATCTCATTAGTTTGGTTTCAATTTTCATGTCTGACCACACTCCCGACCAATAGCGATCCGAACCTCGCATTGTGAAGTAACCACATTTAGTAAATTTTTGATATTCATCTGCAGTTATTTTGGATGAAATATCCATCATGTCTTGCTGACTAGATTTTGCATACGGGAAGTGGCGTGATGCATGAAAGTATGGTAACATATTTTTACACAATCGAGATGGGCAGACCAATCACCTGACCATTCAGCATTAATGAAGTCTTTCATCAGATTGACCATTTTGAATACTGCATCCACAACTTCACTGTTGGTCCATTTTTACTGAGCTGTTCAACTTTTTCTCCACACTTGGTGGCCAACAATATCAGATAGGATTTTCTTTCAGTGAATCTAGTGTTGGAGACTCATTCAGAAAATCATTCATCAGTCCATCAATAAATGTTGGTTCTTCTACTGACCTCTACTTGGCAGAATATGATATTGGCTAAGGCAGTTTGCACCAACAAGTGACCTTGGACTGCTCTGGCAAAAGCGTGACCTTGTAGCATCTTGTCGACTGATAGTTGAGCTTAGATGGTGCTCAATAGTTCTTGGAGACCACTTCCACCCATGAGGTAGCCGATGCATCCCAAATACGACATTAAAAGGTGAAATCCACCAAGCCGTACCACAGTGTCAGACAGCTGTGAGTCAGATAGAGCTGCTGCAACTATTTCTCTAGCTTTCCAATATAGAGGCTGGTCAAATGTGATGATAAGACAATTCTACTTTATTATTCTACAATTATGTGACGATTCGGCAGCATACTATAATGAAGTGTAGACAGTATCATAATTCAAGGGTGGAGCATTTACGAAAGGAAGGGGAATAACTTATGTTCTTTCACTAAAACATCCTTTTGTGATTGAATTCATAAATCCTTTTCATTCCAGGATTGGAATATTTTGCGACTTAGCAAACAACCATAGCGTGTCATGCGGTTGAGGATTTGACGATTCTGGTGGTACTTCCAGGTGTTCCACTACAACATTGTATAAACCACTTGCCCTAGTTGTTTGACGGGAATATTTCGAGTGGGATGATTCCTAGTCTCCCACACTCATTTGATATGGGAAGCTTAGTAAGTCTAGGGATTTCAGAACACCTTTTGGTTGAACTAGCCAGGGTAATGCACTTGATTCCACCCATTGCGTGAAACGTATTGTAGCCATCATGAGTGCATACATTAAAGCCTGCATTGTCAAATACGAATTGGGAGAAAGATCCTTCTTCGAATGCTGGTTGAGTATGGGCCATAGCAGACAGCTCCAAAGTTTGACCTTCATAGTACGATGATGAGAAGCCTAAACTAGCAAGAAGATTCACCAACGTTTTTGAACCAATTTTTCTATAAAGGAAAAGGGAAATGCTGTTCAATATGTAGGACATGAAGGTCCGTGGTAGAATACTAGAGATGATGGCATGTGCTATAGCGACACATTTTCTGTTTTCATCAACCCTTTTTGTCTTATTTAACATAACTTCCTCCAGGAATGTTTGTAAGGTTGGGGGAAGAGAATTTAAGTCTTTAAGGAAATCATCAGCGGGTGAGTAGGTGGTTGTCTCATAGACTTGCCTTTACACATCCTACCTCATGATCTCAGCTGCTTTTTTCATAATCCTCAGACGCTCATCAGTTGATTATTTTTCCTTATTTTTTTACCATGTATTTGTCAAAAGTTTGCACCCTTTCTCTGTAAAAGTGATGATAGGAACACGGAACCGGTTTCTTCCTGGTGTCTGTGTGATACGATCTCCATATTTTTCAAAAAATTTATTTTTGATAGTACTGTCTACTGGTATAGTTCATTTCATATAAGAAGGCCATTTTCTGACAGTCAGTGAGTGGCAACTTAATATATTGAAAACAAATAACCTGCCATTTACAAAATCCTGTATCAGTTGATGCACGAACGAACAAAAGTTAATATTACGTTGGCTATTCTGAGAGCAGTGCCGAAGCACATCACACAAGCAGAAGATACGCGGATAAGAAAGAGTTCGTAGATTAATTAATACATTTTATTTTACGTGGTCATAAAACAGCAGTTTTTAGTTTTAGAAACGAAACTTCGTGATAAAATAGTAATGTATAGGTGTTCAAAATGAGATGCACAATAAAACGATACGTATCCAAATGTGACGAAAAAATCCAAAGTTTCCAGACTCTCAAACCAGGTGCTGCCATCTTGTGAGTTAAAAGCGCACCATCATTTGCAATATGCCCTTCCATGCCATCTGTTATCCATATCCCGAACTACACCCAGAAACATATTATAGATTTGTTGTTTAAAATAACGTATTCACGCGCATATACAAATAATTTTATTTTCCCGCGAGCTCTGTATAATTTTTAAAGTAACATATATTTCGTGTACCGCGTTTACGAACGACCCTACACACGTCCACCAAGCTCCGTTTACGAATGCAGCGCCACCCAAGCAGTTCACCAATTGCCACACGGAGCAGCACCTCCTGGACGCGCTGACTCGCCACATCAAAGCCTATTCTTGACACGCCTGTTGATGGCGAATGGATACATAAACGAAAAGACACGGCGATTGTCAACTGTCAAAAATGTGGCCTTCTTATATGGTACACAGTATAACGTCCCTTATACTACAACTTTTAATTCATGAAAAGCGAACTGGCACTGGCAGTCAGTGTTGTCTTCCATGTACGCATATATTTCCTTCATAATTTCAGCAACATGGTCGTCAGTTTCTGTCTGGCTTATTTTCATACTGTACAATGGCCTGAAAAACTAAAATCGACATTCATCATGGTATGAGGCTTCCTCAGCAACTAAATTGTGTACGGATGTCAGGCTTCCTATAATTTCTTCCCCCCAGCTATCTGCTCTTGTTTCACCAGCCTCAATACACAATGACTTAAGGTTACCAATGGTTTGAACTTGCCTGACCATTTTCCGTTTCTCTATTCCCCATTTCTGAGTTTTGTCTTAAGTTGGTAGACTCTGCACAGAAAAAAACAATGATTTTTAAAGTCAAATTTCGGTCGTAATGACCTTGTAACAATAGGTTCTGCTGAGGTTGATGCAGCCTGCCTCCTCAAATCAGCTGCATTGCTGTCAGTTCTGGTATAATTCTTCCTACATGATGTGTGAACAATGAGGGATTTCACACCACGTAGCGATGATCTCTTGTTTTCCTTCCTTTGTCTGCTGGCTTGTATCAGCGACGCTATTCCCTTTTCAGACACCTTTGAAAAATCACCACCTGAATCATCAATATCTTCGTCACAAATAAAACACTTATTAGTCATTTTTCAAAAAGTGAAACACTCGTGAAATAAAAAAACTATGCTTTCACGTTCAAACTAACTCACACGACATAACTGTACCAACGTTGGTAATGCTCTGAGCACGCAAAACGAAAGGATGATTTGTGGAGGGGATTATTTGTTTGTTGGCTACTAGAGATGGTACAAAAATAACGTAACAGGTATTAGAAACAAGTATGAGTAAACTGCTCCACAAAACAGGTATTAAAAATATCAGATAACAGGTATTAGAAATAGCCTTTTACTTTTTAGAGTTACCCAAGCGGCAAAACGGCGTACTAAAAAATAACAGGTACTGGAATTGGGAACGAGTATTTTATCAAAGGAGTATCTTATCAATAATATGTTATTTCTGAACGAGTATGAGTATTTACTCCAAAGCCAAACTGTTATATCCTTTTCCTTTATCAGTTACCTATTAATCAGTATGAGTATTGAGTATCAGAATAATCTTTAATTTACTAGTAAACACAAAACCGTCAAGTAAACATATGCGACTAAGTATAAAGTAGGAATCGTTCATTTTATTTTACCGCAAGGATAATGTAAATATGTTTAATTAAATTTTTATTGTATTTTAAGTATATAAACTTTTTAATATAAAATAAAAAGTTTTATATTATTCAATAAAAATTATTTATAAATGGCTGAGATAAAATTAATTTAAGAACTTTTAAATCTAAACTGTGTAATTGTTTTCTAAGAATCTTTAAAGAAAGATTTGAATTTGTTTGAAAAATATCCTTACGACAACGTTAAATTTGAATTAAATGTAGAAGTTGGATAATATTTGTGATTTTCGATATTTCTATTTTCTAATAGTGTATAGTCTCTAATTATGAGTATACCTGTTATTGAAAAATACTAGTTTATACCATCTCGTACCTGCCCTTATTATTTTGGTTTTGTGTCATAATTCTCTGAATTTGCACCAAGTTTTCAAATTGCTGTAACTTTTGGTTCCGTTGAAGATAAAATACTGAATAGTATACTCATTTTATAGTAAATTTAATTTTCTACAACTTCTTTTCCAAGAACTTATCGTCTAAAATGAACGGTAAAGAAGATAAAAGGGAAAGTTTATGCAAAAACATGAGGCAAACATTTTTAAAAATAAAATTGGCAATTGTGACGATCGTATATCTCCAAGGTAATTATCTAGTGTAGGGGCTTTTCTGAAGGAAATGTCCTAGACCAACAAAAGTAATATTAATAGGTTCTGCACAGCTTACCTTTTTAATATTGAAGAGGGCTCAATGTTAAAATAAGTAGAACATATTTAAAAATTTCACAAGTACGAGCACTTCGGGCGCTGTGTTTACTTTGGTCACCATATTTAATGGCTGCGCCGCATCGCTGTTTCCGATGCTACCTACCGGCCGCAGATATTCAGGAGGGCGTTATGTTAAAATAAATAGAACGTATGAAATAAAATAGTTAATAGTATGAGCGGCCCGCTGCTTTATTTACGTCAGACGCCTTAACTTTTGGTGAATTAATGCATTAGTGACATGAATAAATGTGCATCGTGCCGTCACCTTATTGGCTGTTTACTGTATACGTCATCGTCACGGGATTGTACGTTGCAGTTGAGACAGTGCTGATGTGATTTTTGCGATTGTGAGTTCTGACGTCTGAAGGCTTGTGATTTAAGATTGGAGGGTGCAAAAACTAGTGGTTCTGTGCATAATATTCGCCTATGTGGCAGGTGTTACTTTATGTAGATTGTGGTGTTTTGTCGATTGAGGTAAGATGCACAGCAGTTGAATGGGTCGCCTACCTAGGTGAGTTGATTCATAGACTTCCGGTGTGTTTAACTGTTGCCAAAACCCTAAAGTCCTAGTGTAGTTTAAAACCCTAAAATCCTAGATTAGACTAAAATCCTAGCGTAATTTAAAACCCTTCTATTCTAGGTTAGTTTAAAACCCTACAATCGTAGGTTAGTTTAAAAATGTAAAATAGTGATTCATTCATCATGGGGTTAGGTTCAGTTAGGTTAGGTGGGCACATATCACAAAATTGGTCGGACGTTAATGCCCCTAGTATATTTGTGTTCTGCATAATTAGTAGAGTCGTAATATACCACTTTTCTGGGTTTTTTTTTCTTTCAGAAAAGCCCCTACACTAGATAATTACCCTCCTAAACTATAAAAGATACAAAAAATTGAGTAGAAACATTCTTGTAGAAAATTTAATGTTCTTTGGTTTTGTATTAAGTGGTTTTGATGCTACGACTGACAGTTTTTGAGATATAGGCGAAAAACAGAAAAACACGACCTCCTTTGCCCCTTCTCCACCTTGCAAAGGTCCTAGGTTCTAGGACTTTTAGTATGTGTGCCTCCTAACTAGTTCAAACAAAGTCCTGAAATCACTTCTATCCGTCCTGACATTTCTGTCTACAGCACCATTTTGAACATTCATTGACTGGACTAATAGTATTAATGTGTTTTTACTAAGTGTACTCACCCAAAATGAGTTGATATCATTATTATGTCTCCATATTTGTTTCATTCACATACAATGAGAGATACATAAACATTGGTGGTGGAATATTAAATGCACAAGAAATTATTACATAAAACTCAGGACGTAATTGGAAAAAATAACAACCCTTCGTATAAAAATCACATACTGTTGTAAACAAAAAGCACTCAAAGTCCTGTGACATAAACACTACAGAACTCAAAAATAAAACATTAAAAAAAATCAGTTATCTTCTCCTGTTGTGTGTTTTCAATTGCTTTTTTAGAAGCAAAATCACGCCACTTCTTTATAAACATTACATCAACTGTTTTTGCTTCTGTCTGCTGCTCAATGTAAGTCGATGCCAATTGTAAAGCTGCTTATCCCTCAGCCTGGCTCATTTTTCCCTCTTCACTTCTGTCCTCTTCAACTTGTACTTCTTTTTCTTCGTCCTGCCAAATGACAGCTTGCACAATTTCGTTATTTAAAATTTCATTGTCAGGTTCTTGTTCACCTGCAATCCAATCCAGAATGTCTGTGTTCTACAAGATCGCTAGAGTTAGACAGTTGCTGTAGATTGTGTAACAGAGTTGCATTGTCATCTTGTTCAGAAACCTGACGATTAGGTTGGTCATCTGCTTTAGGGGTTTCTTCTTTACATTTTTCAACAATGTCTTGTACATTTGGCCAGGTTTCTCTCCAAGACTTTACAAGTGTGAATGCTGGTATTTCATCGTATAGATAATGTCTTTCATGTTGATTTTCTTCAATGCCACAATCAGATTTGCATTGTCTTTATTATCCAGCTTTACTAGAATTTCTGAAAGAAATTTTCTTCGGTACTTCCTCTTAGAACATTCAATGACCCTGTGGTTCATTGGCTTTGCAATGCTTGTTACATTCGGTGGCAGAAATAAGTGTTTAATACCATCCTCACCTTTGCATTCAAGTTCCTCTGGATGGGTGGGTGCATTGTCTAGCACAAGCAATCCTTTTACTGGCAACTTCAAACTCATTAAGTGGTTTTTCACTTCAGGAACAAATTTACTAATACACACTCCTTAAACAGAGAAAGAGTCCATCCAAGCTGATTTTTGTGACCTACAGTACACTGAAAGGGTTGACCAAGTTCGTAAAAAGGCCTTGGTTTTGCCGACCAATCACAAAAAGGGGCAGCTTATGGGTTCCTGAGGCATTTAAACATAATGCAACCGTAATTCTGGCTTTACTGACCTTAAAACCTGGGGCAAAAATTTCTTTAGCATCAGCAAAAGTTTTTTTTAGGCAAAAGTTTTAATTTCAGTCCTGTTTTATCAATATTATACACTTGCTCCGGAGTAAGGTTTTCTTGGGTAATGATGTTAGTGAATTTATTTGAAAAATCACTTGCTGCTGATGGGTCAGCTGAAAGTTTTTCACCACAAATGCCAAGGAAATTAATTCCATGGCGTTTCTTCCAGCGTGCAAGCCATCCATTGCTAGCTACAAATGTGCCCTCGTTTTGAAGTTTTGAGTGTAGGATAATTGCTTTTTCTTTTAAAATTGGGCCACTCATCAGAGTTTTTTCTGCGATCTTGAATGAATCAAACCCACAATGCATCATCTACCAATCAATGTTTAGGTTTTCTTAAGGTGCGACATGTTGAAAGTGCTTTTACTGTTTCCACTTGAATACAGAAACTCTCAATAGACTTTCTATGACAGCAACAGTCATTAACTGCTTTTTCCAACATTAAGAAGATTACAAATACTTTGTACTGATTTACCTTTATCAATACGCTCTAGGGCATTTAGTTTTTGTTCCATACTAACATACGTATATTTCCTTTTAGCACACATTACATATTGAAAACACACAACATATATCTGCACATTACCGAAAATATCAACCAACTGATCTATTTTTACAGTGTATCCGGGAACTTGCATGGTGACGTGTCTGTCTGAGCAGGGTGGGAGATAAGGAAGGGACGCGTGACTCACGGAAAAGTGGTTGATCAACTGGCCGGCTTGACTTTCCGACAGCCAAACTAGAGGGAGTCTACTGTACTTTTGTCATTAAGCACAATTTTTAATGGCAATTCTCAATTTTAATTTAAGTCGTTATCACTGTCTTTATACTTGCTATATTCACTTAATTTGCACTTGTTTCTTATACATATTCATTTAAACTGTCTTTAGCAGTGATTCCAAATTTTTGTCACTCTTGCATCCAGTTCCACAATCCCGTCTGTCAGTCTCACACTTCACTGTACTGATGCTCACAGACTTCACTCCTGATGGTCAGTGTCATCGTTGTTTGTTGCTCCATTGTCTCCACGTACCTGGCACTTTAAGGCTTTACAAGGCTCCAGACTCTGGACTCGGAGGCCCACCACAGCTTATTCATATAGACCACTCGAGCCAATCCAGAAGGTTCCTCTCATCCTGAGTTGTGCTGCAGTAGGTAAGGACAATGACCAGAACATTCTCGCAATGATAACCCGAAACATTCAATTCTCTTGAGGACCGGAGTGGCACGAGTCTCGATAGCCTTGTCAGGCATGTGTCAATCATCTGCCACATCCCGTTTGTACCTCTGCCTTGCAGTTATCCGTTTACGGGTGTTACCAGCATGTGCCTGAGGAGGGAAGGTGAAGGCCACAAAGGCGCCATGTGTGATAATACACTCTAACCTAAAACAATTTTAACAGCAGGTAGGCTAAAACAGAATATAGAGGGAAAAAAAGTGATTACAGTGTAAAGCCCTTAGCACCCCATGGCATCCTGCCCTACCATATGAGCCCATCTCTCCAACACACAAGCAACAGTAAAGAACATAAGTAAAGCATATTACGTGCCTCACTCAAGACATACAAAGAAGTGACAGGGGCCTGACGATCGCCCTAATCGTTGGAAAAATAGAAAAATGTTATGTAGATGTGGCGGGGAGTTGAGGAGGGGAAATAATAGAGACAGTAGAAAATTAAGCCTGCTGTTATATAGCAAATAGTCAAGACCAGCCATTCAGACCTGTGTGAGCAGTTCAAACGAGACGTGGTAGAGCAATGCATAGCTCGAAACTCAATACTCGGTTAAAAACAAAAAAAATTCACTTAAACTGTACACTGCAGATGGAAATAAATCTTGCATTCACATGTTGAATTCAGCTCATTAAATAATGGTTTTGGTTTCATGCAAATTAACAAAAAAAAAATGTGCTCTTTGAAACTAATCTAATTTTTTAATGTTTTTTTAATCATAACTATGGAGTTCAGTAGTGTACCCCGGCAACTATTTGACTCTGTTTTTCTCTTACTTTTCGCATTAACATTATGTCATTTCAAACTATAATTTAACATACTTTTAACCTATATGCAGTTTATGGTTACTTGAACTTGAACACTTTTGAAAGCTCTGCTGAGTTAACATAAGCATACATTGACACTGTAATGCTATTACTCTTGTGTTATACACATGTGGCATTAAGAATATTATTTAAAATTTGTTGGTTGGCTGCTGCTGTTGCAAGTATGCCAACAGGTTAAATGTGTTTCTCGGCACTTTGCCAGAAAGATATATCATCTTAAAAAGTGATCATGGACTGAATTTATGCCATTTGTTGCACATCATAGGTACAGTACTCTTGTAGACATATGAGGCATGTAGTTATCACTTGTCATATAGCAGATGTGTTATAATATGATGGAAAACATACCCTGTTGTCCAAAATTAAAGCAACTGATATTTGTCCCTCCAATGATCATTTTACCACAATATAGTATAGGTTGATAGTAAATTATAAAGCATAACTAAAGTAAACATTGTAACATCATTTATAAACTAGCAGGAAAAATCAAGATATGTTCTGCCTTTTAAAAGTTAGTCATTTTCACATACATGCATAAAACCGGTTATATCTGCTCAATATGGCATATGATCACCTCTGGCAACAGTACAGGCCTGATGAAGACGTGGCATGTTCCGAATAAGGTCATCAATCACAGTTTGTGGTATTAATATTCTGGTTGTAGAGCAGCTTGTAAGCCCAGGAGAGTGATTGGTGGATTGGGATGTGAAGCAAATTATCTTCCTAGAGCATCCCACACATGATGTTTCGGATTTAAGTTTGGAGAGTGAGTAGGCCAATCCATGTATGCAATATCTTCATTTTCCAGGAAGACATCAACCAGTTGTGCTCTATGAGGCTGAGTATTATCAACTATCAATAGGAAGTTTTAGTTCACAGCACCTTGAAACAACCAAATATGGAGTGCCAAGATCTTTTCGCAATACCTGATAACAGTTAAATCAAATTTACCTGTACAACATCATGAAGAGGTGTTAGAGTAGTCAGCATAATGTTGCCTCTCACCATTATTGATCCACCTCCATATTANAGAGTCGAAATATACCACTTTCTGGAGTTTTTTTGTTTATTTACGGCAAAGCCCCTAATCTAGAAAATTACCAAGAGAATATTGACCAACTGTTTGACTTTCCAGTGGACGTGTTGATGGCTCTACTCCAGACATATTCGTATGTGAACACGTGTCAGGGGTACACAAACAACAGGTCTCCTACAATAAAGGTCTCTTCACGTAAGGCTCTGTACACTGTTTGCCTCTATACAACTGTTCCATCAGATGATGTGAGGTCAGATGCCAACTGCTGTGCAGTACTACGGTAATATAGTCGGTTCATGACTGGAAGAGACTTTCTTGAAGCCCTGTTAAAGATCTACTTTCAAGCCCATTTCGTATCCTNCTCTGGCACGTGTGTCGACCACACCCAGTCAACAACACAAGGAACGCTCGTTAGTAAACAAATGGCCGCTCTACTCTCACCTTGAGCGAGATAATGTAACTATGCAAAAGACGTTGAAATCTAAATACGTTAGCATCACGTCATTAATAATTGGCATAATACGATAAAATTCTTTTCGACACCTATTTGTAAGCGATAAATTAACAATTACGTTAAAACTTTGGAACTATTTACTCTCTTTGTGCTGGCAACCTGACGGCATAACTGTATCCGCGCTCGCCGCTGCTTGTAATGTTATATGCATGTAGCTAACGGCTAGGGTGTTTTTTCAAATGTTGATTTTCAAAAGTTTCTTCCCGTCGTGAACCGACTATACCGTCTTGCAATTATGGCCAAATAATGGTCCTCTCTTTCTGAGGTTAGTCTTGGTTATCCTTGTCCTGGTCTTCGGGATACAGTTCTGGACACTAAAAACTACTGCCACGTGCGAAAAACCACACCGTGATGCACATTAAGCTATCTGGTCACATCAGCTTAAGACTGTCCAGCTTCCATTCTTCCTATTGCCTTGTACCACATGGAATCTTCCAGGCATATTTTCTGTGCCATAGCTGAATGTATACACAATGAATGTTGCAGTTAGACGATAATACAGCAGTAAACACTATGCGGACCATTTGAAAGAGCTACTGATGTCATCACTTTCATGGTTGTAAGAGGACAGTACATATTCAGAATATGGGTTTATTTTCATTTGTTTCCCTTTTGCTATCACTTGATGCTGTCTGCTGTTACAGTGATCATGGGAGGGATAGTCCTTGTGTTGCTTTAATTTTGGACACCAGTATATATTTTAATTGACATATGAATAGAATAAATCTAAACATTCTGCTTATACACTTATGAGCTGGCAACTAAAATTGCATTTTACAGATGTCAGCATGAGCTATTTTTACAAGAAAAAGAACATAACAGTGATCTTGATTTTTTTGTGTTGATGCCAAATAAATGTAACGCTATAAAATAAAATAAAAAGTAAATTTGTTGCAATTATATTATTATTGCTCTAATGTAAGAAGAAAGGAAGTGATAATGTTGTGTCACTTGATAAAATTTTATAGTGTCAGTTTGACTTTGAAGCATTGAAATGATTTGCTGCCACCTATACTGAGAGTAAGCTGGTCAATATTTGTTACATGTACTTACGAGTATAATTGATTTTAAAAATGCTTAATTGATTGTGAAACACAGATGGCAGTAAATTAATCTTGCTCTTCTCCTTTCCAGCTGTGTTAACACCACACATTCACGATGATGGACATACGACCAAATCACACCATCTATATAAATAATTTAAATGAAAAAATCAAGAAAGATGGTAAGTAGCAAGCTCTTGGTATTGTAGTGACCTTAATATAGAGTTAGTTGTAATTTTTATGACTTGCCTTAAGAGAATATTGTTGTTAAGATCTCAATTAAATTTGTAGTATTTCCCATCACATGCAAAGATTTCCAAGTGATTGATCTTACACAGACCTATGTAGCCAAGTTCTTTGGACTCAACTTACAATGCAAAAGTTTCTGGGTTTCTGAATGAGGTGTAGATGTGTGTGCTATGGTGAGCTACAAGTTTTGATGTATAGTAGTTTAGTGCGCCAAAAAAAAAAACCCAAAACACTCTTTGTTTCAATCAGCACACTGGTATGATATCAGTGATTGCAAGCATACTAAGCAGCAGTGAAAACCTTACAGTGTAATAACTGAATGATTATTGTAACCTCTGAATGCATCACCAAGTTGTTAAGGTTATGCAAACCAACAAAGCTACAATTGTGTAGATATTTTAATGTTGAGAAATGTCAGAACTGCTTCAAACAAGATCTGCACTCTTAGTAAGCAGAGAAAAATGTTACATGTCTTTAAGTGAATGTCAATTTGCTTCATTCACTTGACAATTAAAAATGCTCAGCACAAACATGTTTAGGCTATAGAAATGTGTGTGAAGCCCCAACTGTATAAGCAATTTTGCTAGGTAAGTGACAAATTTTTTTCAGAAAATATGCATATTTTACTTTTTTGAGGGCATGCTATATTACTGATGTTATTAAACATAAATTTTTCAAGCTGGTAAAATTTAATTTTTATTATTAAACTGTCAAGCATTTGTTGCAAAATTATTTAATGCCATGAAAAACGTGAACATTTTTAATTATTTTGAAAAAAGCTACCTAAATTGGAAGGAGGCACTGTCCATTGACTATTCAAATTTGAAAGGAAGTTATTTTAATATTTGATTTACAGTGTGCCCCTTTTGTTTTCTCCTTATTCCTTTGTTTTTTGTTAGTGATCAATAAAAATTTTTTTCTAGAATTCTGGCTAAGTTATACTCGATGGTTTCTACAAAACTTGTTAGTATCACAATGACAGTTTTTAAATGCACTTATAAGTTAGGGCCATCTGCACAATAATTTGTGTTTTCATTAGACTTGGGAGTAAACCACGTAGAATAACCCTGAAAATTACAAAAATTAATTATTCTCATTGTCTCCCATTGAACATCCACCTTGAATTCATGTGCACTGAGGGACCACACTGGTGCACAGTACTCAGTCACATTGTATACATGACTCAAAATTAAAGTCGTTGGGTTTTTGAAATGATTGTTTTGTGTGATATGCAAAGAAGAGAAGACATCTGTCAACCACTGCAGGAATTTAACAGATAAATTATTAAACAGCATGTCACCATTAACTTTACACATTATCCAGGCACTTAGGGTTCCATCTCCAGTATTTGTAATAAACTAGTGCTTTAAGTCCAACTTAAAAGATATTGTGACAGTACAGGCGCTTCCCCTACTCATCTCCCTATCTGCAACCCGTACCGTAATATGCATGGGTGGGGACATTTTCAAAAGTTCAGGTGGTACACAAACATAACTAAATAAAGGGGAGTACCCAAACTAAGGCAACTCATTTTACAGACCAACTCATCCTTCCCTGGGTCCCCGGGGGGATTAGCTTTAGGTAAAAAAAACTCTACTCTTAATCAACAACTTATTTTGTACTTTAGGGGTCTCAAAAACAGAAAACAAGGCAGCAGATTCTCATCAATAATTACCTGGTTTTTTGTGTTAGGCTTTCCAAAACAAACTCAATTTACTTCTGAATGCTTTGTAAACAGTTGTCTATATACAGCTCTACTTTAATTTCTTAACACAACTCATTGATTACTCTGCACAAAACAACAATAAAATAGATATTACAACTAAGTTAAAATATCACGTCCTTTTTTTTTTTTTTGCAAAAAGCCCTAAAAAATTGAATTTTCACTTGACGGAAAGTAAGTTGTTTCCAATGTTAAAGTTTTTGTAATTGGTTGGCGACAAAGGAGGTTGCAGATACCTTTCTGTGGTGTAATTTAATGAGTAAGACATCTGCTTATAAATATATATTAATGTTTCATTGAAATATTCTCATTTTTCAGCGAAAGGCCTCCAAGCATTGAATTTTTTGCTAGTCGAAATTACGCAGTCTGAAATATTAAGGTTTTTGTAATTGATTGCAGACAAAGGTGGTCACATTTATGTTTACGTGTTATAATTTTATTCAGAAGACTGACGTTTATTAATATAAATTAATGTTTCATTTAAATAAAACTTGGTTTCTGCACAAAAGGTAATCAAAACTTGAATTTTTGTTTGGAAAAAAATAATTATTCTCCAATATTACAGTTTTTGTAATTGATTGGTGACAAGGGAGGTTGCGNAGTCGAAATATACCACTTTCTGGAGTTTTTTTAATTATTTTCAGAAAAGCCCCTAAACTAGAAAATTACCAAACTTGGTTTTTGCACAAAAGGTAATCAAAACTTAAATTTTTGTTTGGAAAAAAATAATTATTCTCCAATATTACAGTTTTTGTAATTGATTGGTGACAAGGGAGGTTGCGTATACCTTTCTGTGGTATCATTATATTCTAAAGATGTCTGTTTATTATTGTAGATTAATGTTTTGTAGNGTATACCTTTCTGTGGTATCATTATATTCTAAAGATGTCTGTTTATTATTGTAGATTAATGTTTTGTAGAAATATCCTCTGCAAAAGACCATCAAAAATTTATTTTTTGCTTGCCGAAAAGTATTAGGTGTACAACTTTGCTTCTGCCGTTTGTCGATCGATGGCTGCATTGGTAAGTGCTGGTGGAAATATGTAGATCAANAGGTGTACAACTTTGCTTCTGCCGTTTGTCGATCGATGGCTGCATTGGTAAGTGCTGGTGGAAATATGTAGATCAATAATGTCACACAATAAGCTTGGGCATCTGTCAACATAACGACATCACCACATTAGTGAATTTGTGTTTGCATCATAAATTTATTCTCGAGTGAAGATGTCAGTTTTCGAACCAAATGCTCGGTATGTGCGGGAATTGTTGATTTTCTGTTTCCATTTCAAGAAAACTTATGGTGAGGCTGCTCTTAGTGAATGAACGTGTTGTGAGTGGTTTCAACGCTTTAAGAGAGGTGATTGTGACGTCTAGGACCGGCATGGCGGTGGAAGAGAGAAAATTTCAAAGATTTCGAAATGGAGGCATTACTTGATGAAGACTCGTGCCAAACGCAACAAGAGTTGGCAGAATCATTGGGAGTGACGCAACAAGCCGTTTAAAAACGTCTCAAAAGCCATGGGAATGATACAGAAGCAAGGAAATTGGGTTCCGTACGAATTGCAACCGAGAGATGTTGAACGGCGTTNAAAGCCATGGGAATGATACAGAAGCAAGGAAATTGGGTTCCGTACGAATTGCAACCGAGAGATGTTGAACGGCGTGTCTTTGCCTGTGAACAGCTGCTTCAAAGACAGAATCAGAAGGGGTTTCAACATCGCATTGTGACCGGCGACGAACAATGGGTCCACTACGATAATTCCAAGCGCAGAAAACCATGGGGAATGTCCGGACATGCCTCCACGTCGACTGCCATACCGAATATGAACGGCACCTCGGTGTGGTATCTTATGAGCTGTTGAAACCGAGTGAAACCATCACAGGGGATCAGTATCGAATGCAATTGATGCGTTTGAGCCGAGCTTTGAAGGAGANTTCTTTGCCTGTGAACAGCTGCTTCAAAGACAGAATCAGAAGGGGTTCCAACATCGCATTGTGACCGGCGACGAACAATGGGTCCACTACGATAATTCCAAGCGCAGAAAACCATGGGGAATGTCCGGACATGCCTCCACGTCGACTGCCATACCGAATATGAACGGCACCTCGGTGTGGTATCTTATGAGCTGTTGAAACCGAGTGAAACCATCACAGGGGATCAGTATCGAATGCAATTGATGCGTTTGAGCCGAGCTTTGAAGGAGAAACGGCTACAGTACAAAGAGAGACATGACAAAGTTATCCTCCAGCATGACAATGCTCTGCCACATGTCGCAAGACCGGTCAAGACATACGTTGCAACGCTGAAATGGGAGGTCTTACCCCACCCACGGTACTCTCCAGATGTTGCTTCTTCCGACTATCATTTGTTTCGATTGATGGCACACGGCCTAGCTGATCAGCATTTCCACTCGTATGAAGAAGTTAAAAAATGGATTGATTCGTGGGTCGCCTCAAAAGACGCATCGTTTTTTCGAGATGGTATCCGAAAATGGCCAGAAATATGAGACAAAGTAGTGGCTAGCGACGGACAGTACTTTTAATCATAAATAGATAATCACGTTCTAACAATAAAGCCTCAAATGTTGGGGGAAAAAACGGCGGAAGCAAGGTTGTACACCTGATACATTGTATCCACTGTTACAGTTTGTCTAATTGTTTAGGGACAAGGGAGATTGCAGGTCTGTGCTATAATTTTATTTGGAAGATGTCTGATTATTGAATTAAACTAATTTTCCATGCAAAAATCATATTGATATTATGCCAGAGACGATGGAACGTGGACTTACAATGCTTGGTGAATCCACCCGCTGCTCGGTGCTTTTAATATTTTGGAAGACAAGGGGATGCTAAGCTTATGCCCTTCGGATGTAATTTTTTTTTCAGAAAATGCCTACCTATTAAAATAATTGTATATTTAGTTTAAAATATGTGTCACTTTCACGCTAGATATGATTGAACGTGGACTTAAAACAATACTTGTTAAAACCTTGTGCCACTAGTTTTTAACATTTTGGAAGACAAGGGGAGGGTAGGTATACACCTCTCAGGAATCATATTGTAATTACGCAGTATGCTTAATTTTTCGGGACACGGGTGTAAAATTCTTTTGTGTGTATTTAGCTTTGGAAAGCTTCGTAATANGATTATCACGTTCTAACAATAAAGCCTCAAATGTTGGGGGAAAAAACGGCGGAAGCAAGGTTGTACACCTGATACATTGTATCCACTGTTACAGTTTGTCTAATTGTTTAGGGACAAGGGAGATTGCAGGTCTGTGCTATAATTTTATTTGGAAGATGTCTGACTATTGAATTAAACTAATTTTCCATGCAAAAATCATATTGATATTATGCCAGAGACGATGGAACGTGGACTTACAATGCTTGGTGAATCCACCCGCTGCTCGGTGCTTTTAATATTTTGGAAGACAAGGGGAGGGTAGGTATACACCTCTCAGGAATCATATTGTAATTACGCAGTATGCTTAATTTTTCGGGACACGGGTGTAAAATTCTTTCATGTGTATTTAGCTTTGGAAAGCTTCGTAATATTTTGTCAGGTTTCAAGTTAAAGCCGCGGTGGTTCATTTCCCGTGTTTGTGAGCAGACGTGTGCTTTTGAAGGTTATCGAATGGACATCTGCTGTTTACGTTGGAACAGGAGTCAGTTTACCGTCTAGTTTCGAAAGTTGTTGTTTTGGTTATGCGGCCGTTGCGGGTACAATAACATGTTGTGAGCGCGGGACACAGCGTAGTTTTGGATGACGCTACTGGCAGATGCCGGAGGCCATGCGCTTATCTTAGGAGAAGGGGGAGATAGGCCTGCCTAATATATACTGGTGGTGCCTATCGCCTAGAGAGAAAGTCACCAACCGTCGAAGAAGACGTGTCGGGCGTGAGAAGACGCACCAGCCCGAAAGGGCGTGGGTCGTTAGGGTGCCAGGAGGGAACGAACATCCCTCCTGCCTCAGTAACTTAGTCGTGCGATGTAAGTTTGAGACATTAATAAACCGTAAACTACTGTGGCGCTGTTTTCTGCACTGGTATAACTGATAGTGAAAGTTCGTACTCTGTAAACTGGAAAGTCGTCTGTGCACTGTGAAACTTCAATGATAAATAAAGTATAAAGCAAACTAATCTGGAACTTCTTCTTTTTAATTAATCGGCGTCACCTGGTACTGAGTCTCGTATTCTACCTATGAGCAAGCCGTGGCAACGTAAACATTCTGCAGGGTAATACTTCCGCAACGTTACAATGTTTTTCAAAAGACATTTGCCTATTAATTTTTCTATACTACTTGAGCTTTGAATCTTGCATATTGTATTTAACCGTCGTTATACGAACTGTTGAGTCACATGTGCAATTTGGCGAAGGCTAGGTTACAGCTCTAGGGAGGGGCTACGAGTATGGCCATGGTAGGAAGAAGGAGAGAACAAATGTGTAAAGATTTGGGGTAGTTATTTATACTAAAAGTGTGTGAAAAATGAGTGCGCTTGTTTTGTTGAAAGGTTCGCAGCTCCAGCACATGCTGCTAATTAAAAAAGGAACTAAGCTCCATGTTAAACTACAAAAAAATGGAACACATTACAAGGAGTGCGCTACTATGAGTGCACTCCTTCCAGCTGCTGCCCAGAATAAACAAAAAGTGTAGTCAAAGTTAGTCATGGAAGCTAGAGTGCCAGGTATTGTGAGAAACACACCAACCGGAGCCACCAAAACCAATAGGAAAACCACGCTTAATAGAATCCTTGTACTATGGCTGAAGAAACTTGTTTTAAAAAAATCACTGTTTAATAATATGCTGTTGACAAGGGAATACTGTGTGTGTGTGTATTTATTTATTAACTCACAACAGTTTCAAAGAAGTATTTTGAAAATAGCTGGTGAATTTGAAGAGGTTTGCTTCTGTGCTTTGAGACTAGTAGAAGGAACTTGGCTGCTTTCCCACACTGAACAACCTCAAATAAGTGCTGTCAAATTGTATCCTATTATAGAGAAAATAAAATTTGGAGTTGAAAATTAAGATGATAGATCAACCAGGTATGGTATATGTTTTCATCCATATAACACAAAGCATCTCTAGAAAATCTCTCAAAGCCTTGGTTTGGTCTGGGTCAGTTGAAACTCCTTTTTTAGAAACTACATGGCCGAGAAAGAAAAATTTTTCGAACTGCGAATTTTACCTTTTTTAAGTTGCCGGTAAGACCTGCATTACGCAATCTGTCAAGAATTTCTCTGAAATGAGCTATATGTTCCTCAAAACTGTTTGAGTACACAACCACATCGTGCAGATAGTTGTACACAAACTTGAATTTAACATTGCGCAACACCTGATCGAGTAGATGAGTAAGGGCTTGAGCTCCTGTAGCAAGGCCAAATGTCACAACAGGTTCCATGAAACGCAAAAACCGGTAACATGTTTTTAATTATTGGTGAGTGGGATTTGATGATAAGATGAATTTAGGTCAAGAACACTAAAATACGTGGTTCTACTAAACCAATGGAAAGCAGAANATTAATCGGCGTCACCTGGTACTGAGTCTCGTATTCTACCTATGAGCAAGCCGTGGCAACGTAAACATTCTGCAGGGTAATACTTCCGCAACGTTACAATGTTTTTCAAAAGACATTTGCCTATTAATTTTTTTATACTACTTGAGCTTTGAATCTTGCATATTGTATTTAACCGTCGTCATACGAACTGTTGAGTCACATGTGCAATTTGGCGAAGGCTAGGTTACAGCTCTAGGGAGGGGCTACGAGTATGGCCATGTTAGGAAGAAGGAGAGAACAAATGTGTAAAGATTTGGGGTAGTTATTTATACTAAAAGTGTGTGAAAAATGAGTGCGCTTGTTTTGTTGAAAGGTTCGCAGCTCCAGCACATGCTGCTAATTAAAAAAGGAACTAAGCTCCATGTTAAACTACAAAAAAAAGGAACACATTACAAGGAGTGCGCTACTATGAGTGCACTCCTTCCAGCTGCTGCCCAGAATAAACAAAAAGTGTAGTCAAAGTTAGTCATGGAAGCTAGAGTGCCAGGTATTGTGAGAAACACACCAACCGGAGCCACCAAAACCAATAGGAAAACCACGCTTAATAGAATCCTGGTACTATGGCTGAAGAAACTTGTTTTAAAAAAAACACTGTTTAATAATATGCTGTTGACAAGGGAATACTGTGTGTGTGTATATATATATATATTTATATTTATGTTTATATTTATTTATTTATTAACTCACAACAGTTTCAAAGAAGTATTTTGAAAATAGCTGGTGAATTTGAAGAGGTTTGCTTCTGTGCTTTGAGACTAGTAGAAGGAACTTGGCTGCTTTCCCACACTGAACAACCTCAAATAAGTGCTGTCAAATTGTATCCTATTATAGAGAAAATAAAATTTGGAGTTGAAAATTAAGATGATAGATCAACCAGGTATGGTATATGTTTTCATCCATATAACACAAAGCATCTCTAGAAAATCTCTCAAAGCCTTGGTTTGGTCTGGGTCAGTTGAAACTCCTTTTTTAGAAACTACATGGCCGAGAAAGAAAAATTTTTCGAACTGCGAATTTTACCTTTTTTAAGTTGCCGGTAAGACCTGCCTTACGCAATCTGTCAAGAATTTCTCTGAAATGAGCTATATGTTCCTCAAAACTGTTTGAGTACACAACCACATCGTGCAGATAGTTGTACACAAACTTGAATTTAACATTGCGCAACACCTGATCGAGTAGATGAGTAAGGACTTGAGCTCCTGTAGCAAGGCCAAATGTCACAACAGGTTCCATGAAACGCAAAAACCGGTAACATGTTTTTAATTATTGGTGATTGGGATTTGATGATAAGATGAATTTAGGTCAAGAACACTAAAATACGTGGTTCTACTAAACCAATGGAAAGCAGAANTGGGATTTGATGATAAGATGAATTTAGGTCAAGAACACTAAAATACGTGGTTCTACTAAACCAATGGAAAGCAGAATTAAAATTTTAAAGTGGAACACTTTCAATGTCAATTTGTTTGTTCAAATGGTGGTAATCAATTAACAAACAATGATAATTACTTTTAGGTGCTAGAAAGACAGCTGAACTAAAAGATAATTAGGAGAATTCAATGACTTTATTGTCTAAAAGATCCTGAACTTTCTCTTGCATGATTTTCATTTTTGGTGGTATTAAATCGTAGGGATGACATTTAACAGGTTTATTGTTGAGGAGTTTAACCTCATATTCAATCAAATTTGTGCGTCCTAGCACTGGGGTCAGTACATCTGGAAAATCTGTACATTGATTCTTAATTGCTTGTTGTTTTGCAGTATCTAGATGATTCATATCAGTAGAATTTTGATTATTTGTGATTTTAGATACTTTCACTTCTTCACTGTGCTGTGATTGCAAACCGAGAAATGGAATTATCACCTCGTGATTAAATCTAAACATGATACATCGTGTTTTCAGATTGATAAGCATGTGTGTCTTAGAAATTAAATCTGCTGCTGAAATAAGATCTGTCACCAGATCATTGCACACAAGAAATGGAAAAACCCATGTAAACAAATCAATTCTGATTTTCACTAAAGTTACTGCTTGTATTTGCAATGGCTGATCTGAAGCTGTAACACAACGTAAATTTATTGGCTCAGTAGCCTTAATCAAAACCTTTCCTTTAATTGTCAAAAACAGATCCTGATATGAGACTACGAACTGAACCTGTATTGACAAGTCTATTGAAATGTAAGGAAATGAATCTGCTTTGCACTCTCTCATGCGCTTGCTATGTTAAAATGGAGACAACTACTCTCATTTCTCTCCGACGTCACACAAACTGCTATGTCAAAAAGATGTGAATTCATGTGAAGTTAAACTCATAGTAATTTATACATATGTTTAAAAAATTCACAAATCATTATAGCACTACTGGAATAATTGTTTGCACATAAAATACTATTATTTTTTATATATTACAATCTTGTTTCGGCAAAGTGACAAAAATACAAGAATTTGTCTGAAATACTTATTTATATTTATATTTTTATAAATACATATTGCATAAATTACACAGGCCTGCGAAATTGAAGTTTTTGAAAAATACAAGAGAAGTTTTCACTGATGTGTATGTATGTTATTTGGTGTGCTGATTTCGAAAATAACCTCCGTTTTTTTCCATCTCTTAAGGAATTTTTGTAAAATCAATATCAATATATTGGCTAAAATTCTATTTGAAAAGGAATTCTCTCGAACAATGTTGCATGTACTATCTGCCAGATCGCACGAGCCGCCTTTGGTCGAGAGAAAAAGCAGAAAGTTCCCTTGAGTTTTGACTTTTTACATCAAATTATGGTGGAGTTTCTAGAAAAATAAACCAACATACAATTTTAATTTGTTTTTGTTAAGGTAACTTACATAAAATAGACGATTGATGAAGAGGAGTAAATTGTATGTGTACATGGAAGTAGGAAACAAATTTAAACTTAGAAAAAAACAACAAAACAAAACAACAGTTTATATTTAAGTCCGTACTCTTTTTCCTTTGAAACTTCTTTTTGACGTTCTTCTTTTNACAACAGTTTATATTTAAGTCCGTACTCTTTTTCCTTTGAAACTTCTTTTTGACGTTCTTCTTTTATGTCCAATCGCAGGCCTATCTCGTGTTAACATCCAACAGTAGTCTGCGAGCATGTTCTTGTCCCATCTTCCCTGATATTTGCGCTCCATATCTTTGATGTCTTGATGGAACCGTTCACCCTGTTCTTCGCTGACTGCTCCTAAATTTTCGGGGAAAGTGTCCACATGTGAGTGAAGGAAATGTATTTTTACACTCATGGAGCAACCCAACGCTCGAAATTTGTCCAGCATATTCATTACAATAGGTTTATAGTCAGGATCCTTGTAGTTACCCAGAAATTTACTGACGACATCTTTGAAGGCAACCTAAGCTTCTGTTTCCTATGTTGTCATGTGAATCTCAAATTCTTTATCCTTCATAAGCTTGCGGATATCTGGACCAACGAAGATTCCCTCTTTTTCAACTTGGCTTCGGATAAACCTGGAAACTTTTTGCACAGGTATTTGAAACAATCGCCATCTTTTGCAATAGCCTTGACAAACTGCTTCATTAAACCTAATTTAATATGCAGAGGGGGTAACAATACTTTTTGTGGCTGAACTAAGCTGTTCCGAATCACATTCTTGGTGCATGGTTCAAGATTTTGTCTTTTAGGCCATTCTTTTTTGACCCAATGTTGAGTTTTATCATGGCTGTCCCACTCACAAATGAAACATGGGTACTTTGTGTACCCGCCTTGTTGACCCAGAAGCATGGAGATAACTTTCAAATCACCTCAAACTGTCCAACCGTGGTCGGCATATTTTATTTTGTTGAAGACGAGAGCCAGGTTTTCATAGCGTTCTTTTAAATGCACCGAGTGTCCAACTGGTACAGATGCATACTGGCTTCCGTGATGAAGGACAGCTTTAAGGCTCCTTTTCGATGAATCTATAAACAGCCTCCATTCATCTTTATCGTAGGTGATATTAAATTTGTTCATCAATCCAGGAATATCAGAACAATAGACCAGGTTGTAACGTTCGGCACTTGTTACCTGGCCGATGTTTACGTTGCCACGGCTTGCTCATAGGTAGAAACACGAGACTCAGTACCATTGACGCCAATTAATTAAGAAAGAAGAAGTTCCAGAGTATTTTGTTATATATACGTTTATTTAACTATTGTAGTTTCACAGTTCACATACGAAGTTCCAGTGTGCAGAGTACGAACCTCTCACAGACAAATATAAATGTTCAGAACGGAGCCACAGTTGTTTACTTAATTATGTTCTTAAAAAAACTGACCCGAAGAAACTTAAAATGCGGCTACCTCCCACACCGGCAGAGAAATAAAATAATAAAGTCTAGTGGCCGATGTGGGGGTTTAGCGCCTGACACGACCTAGACGAGCATTGTACCGCTGCCCTGAAGGGCGACTGACTCTGAAGCACTCCTTCTACTGCTCGAAGTGAGACTGCTGACGAAAACTGCTGCGAGGGCGACAGACAGACACGTCTTTTGTTCTGCCTCTCGCCCCCCTCTCCTGAGATAAGGGCCTGGCCACGCACGCTCTCAACACGTTATCGACACTACGTAGCAGGAACTAAAACTGTTGACACCGTCAACAGAAACGAACTTCTCGTACAACAAAACAGCGCCTGAGGAACTAAAACTTGTCGATGTCACCTGTAAAAATTTATTAATGCTGACGCTTTAACAAAAACTCCAAANATATACGTTTATTTAACTATTGTAGTTTCACAGTTCACATACGAAGTTCCAGTGTGCAGAGTACGAACCTCTCACGGACAAATATAAATGTTCAGAACGGAGCCACAGTTGTTTACTTAATTATGTTCTTAAAAAAACTGACCCGAAGAAACTTGAAATGCGGCTACCTCCCACACCGGCAGAGAATTAAAATAATAAAGTCTAGTGGCCGATGTGGGGGTTTAGCGCCTGACACGACCTAGACGAGCATTGTACCGCTGCCCTGAAGGGCGACTGACTCTGAAGCACTCCTTCTACTGCTCGAAGTGAGACTGCTGACGAAAACTGCTGCAAGGGCGACAGACAGACACGTCTTTTGTTCTGCCTCTCGCCCCCCCTCTCCTGAGATAAGGGCCTGGCCACGCACGCTCTCAACACGTTATCGACACTACGTAGCAGGAACTAAAACTGTTGACACCGTCAACAGAAACGAACTTCTCGTACAACAAAACAGCGCCTGAGGAACTAAAACTTGTCGATGTCACCTGTAAAAATTTATTAATGCTGACGCTTTAACAAAAACTCCAAAGTTCGAAACGAAAACTGTAATCGTCCTCCTGATAAAACGTAAACAGCAGACGTCCGCCCGATAACCTACAAAAGCACACGTCTGCCGGATAAACAAACTACCACGGGAAACGAGCCACCACGGCTTTAAACTTGAACCCGATAAAAATATTACTAAGCTTTCCAAAGCTTCAAACACACAAAAGAATTTTACACCCGTGTCCCGAAAAATTAAGAANATAAAAATATTACTAAGCTTTCCAAAGCTTCAAACACACAAAAGAATTTTACACCCGTGTCCCGAAAAATTAAGAATATTGCGTCATTACAAGGTGCTCCTCTTCCTCAAAGTATTTAACAAATTCCTTTTCCTGATTCCTGTACCAATAAAAAGAGGTTTCTTTGGCCAATAAGTTTTTTTCTTTCAATCTGTAGCCCAACAATTCAGCTGCCTCTTTTGAAAGGCCTAGATCTCTAGTCAGATCATTAAGTTCTACCTGAATGAAAGTCTGAGGTGAATCGCCTCCAGAGGGCTTATATTCGGTATCGGAGCCTTGAACTTCTGGATGTTCTGAGTCTGAAGACTCTGAAGAGATGACTGACAATTCAGGTCAAGGCAAAGGCACTGGGACATCAGGTCCATGAGGAACGGGGTGTATGGCCGATGGAATGTTATCAGGATAAGAGATTAGCTTTTGATTTTTGCGGTTATAACCACGGACATGGCAGGAACAAAAGTGACAATCGTCAGAGTGTTTTGGCGGCTCCCTCCATGTCATAGGAATTCCAAATCGTAAAGCAGTCTTCTTTCCTTTGAACCAGAGGCGTAAATCATTGAGACACTGCACACAAACTTTATGAAGAGCCCACAATTTGTCCTAGTCTCCGAGTTTCATGCCAAAATACGCAAGATAAAGTTGTCTTATATAGTCTGTAATGCTCCTCATGCGATTTTTAATAAAACTGTATTCGCAGCATATGTAACAAAAGTCATCTGGCAAATTTTCACAACGTCTCGAACTCGAAGCCATGTTTCACGAAACGCACAGAGAAAAGCAACCGTTAAGCTCGAACAACTAGAAGGTGACTGCCAATTACGCTTGCTTAGTGAGCGTTCCTGCGAGGTCAGCAAACCAAGATAAGGATGCGCACGATGCTATTAAGAGAGAGAGATTGTGACGGGGGGAGCTGTCACAGAGGGGTATTCTGTAGATTTCACCATGGTAGAATAATGGTCAGGCAGGGAGGGAAGAAATTCNGGGGAGCTGTCACAGAGGGGTATTCTGTAGATTTCACCATGGTAGAATAATGGTCAGGCAGGGAGGGAAGAAATTCAACGCCAAGAAATGTTTTTTATGATAAATGTTCATAAAAATCCAAGTTANGGAGGGAAGAAATTCAACGCCAAGAAATGTTTTTTATGATAAATGTTCATAAAAATCCAAGTTACATGCATTTTTTTCAAGAAAACGTGACACATTTTCCATTCTTTTTTTTATATTAGCACCAAAAAATACATAAAGTTCAGCTATCAATTCCCTTGTATTTTTTCCATCGCAGGCCTGTGTTATTTTGTTGACTAAAACAGTTGAAATTATTCACTTACAAGTAAAATGTGACATGGTTTTGGCCCAGAAAATTGCTATAACCTTATTGAAACATTGAAACAATGTAAACATAAATGGCACATGGTNAGTAAAATGTGACATGGTTTTGGCCCAGAAAATTGCTATAACCTTATTGAAACATTGAAACAATGTAAACATAAATGGCACATGGTCAGAGATCGTGATAGAACGCCAACAAGAATACAACTTTATGCTCTTTCTGTGCTCTTGCTCTTTCGCACCCTCTGCGATGAATTGAGATGGCCAGAGAGCATTCATTCGCTCTGACATCATAATGATGTGGTCATGAGAGTGAGAGCACGAGAGAACGCTCTCTGGGCAAATTGAAACACAACCTTAGTGTCATTAATTTGAAGTTGAACAGTAGGTCTTTGCTCTTTGCTTGTAGTCATAACATGTTAGCACAGTGTTGTAAAAATGTTAGTGAATCTAGTACTACTGTTCTCACTATGGTGTGTGTAGAACATTGTAATTTTTATTTTAAATCTAGACATAGGCATATCTACATCAATGTCTGGATTTTGAGCCAAGTCTTGTAGCTCCTCGTTCGTTAGTTCTTCAACTGAAGCAGCAAGAACTTCTTTGACTTCATCAAACCCAGGAATAAATTCCATTCCTTGAATAAAATAAGACCAATAAAAAATTTTGTTTTGCATTATTTTTCTTGTTTTACAGTAAAAAAAATAGTTTTAANGACTTCATCAAATCCAGGAATAAATTCCATTCCTTGAATAAAATAAGACCAATAAAAAATTTTGTTTTGCATTATTTTTCTCGTTTTACAGTAAAATAAATAGTTTTAATAGCCAATAATAATAAAAATATTTTATATTGTTCAAAAAAACTATGTTATTAAATGCTGACATTTGTTACCTTCAACATTTGAGTGAAATAGGAGCATGCAACATTCAACACCATAATTAAACTTATCTATCTATACAATATTGTAGATCTGGGTTTTCTTTGGGGTTTTTCCTGTTTTTTAAGAGTTTTTTTTGGATGAGTTAAATTGTATCAACCTTGTGTGCAACTGCAACTACTTTACTGTATGTCAGAAAATATATAGTGATCAAATTTCATTATACTTGTGTGCATAATTTTGTTGCAATTTAAATGTTTGCAGAAAACTGAAGAGAGACAATATTTTTTCACATTTCCTTACACTATAAATACAATAAGTCCCCATATTGCACATAGGTTAGGTTCTTGAAAAGTGTGCGCTGTACGAATCAAATTTTTCCATAAGAAGCTATGTTAAAAGTTGAGGTTATGTTCCTCGNTCAACATTTGAGTGAAATAGGAGCATGCAACATTCAACACCATAATTAAACTTATCTATCTATACAATATTGTAGAACTGGGTTTTCTTTGGGGTTTTTCCTGTTTTTTAAGAGTTTTTTTTGGATGAGTTAAATTGTATCAACCTTGTGTGCAACTGCAACTACTTTACTGTATGTCAGAAAATGTATAGTGATAAAATTTCATTATACTTGTGTGCATAATTTTGTTGCAATTTAAATGTTTGCAGAAAACTGATGAGAGACAATATTTTTTCACATTTCCTTACACTATAAATACAATAAGTCCCCATATTGCACATAGGTTAGGTTCTTGAAAAGTGTGCGCTGTACGAATCAAATTTTTCCATAAGAAGCTATGTTAAAAGTTGAGGTTATGTTCCTTGAATTCTCCAAAATACCTTGAATATGTACAATATCACACTAACAGGATGTTTATTATCTACAAAATCCCAGAGATCAAACATACAGATAAATATTACTACATATTCTGTTATATATCCCACAGTTTTCTTGAGTTCTGCATTAAATAAAATACTGTAGTTTGTCAAACATATTTTTCTCTCCTTTACATAACTTTTGCAGTCAATTGCGATAACTGTTCATTATTAATCAGCAGTTACATACAGTTACACAGAAAGTGTTTGGGCATGAAGAAAGGAATTCCAGAAAGACAGAATTTCGTACCCGGCACAAACATAAATTTTTGGTAAAATTTAAATGTTGTTTGCAAGAAAACACAGGAGGGGTTTGCAGGACATAATCTAGCACTTTCAGTAGGGTGGAACATAGCAGGTCTAAAACATGAAAATAAGTTTCATCTTACCGTATGTTATAGGTGGTCTGGAGTCTAGATGTGTCCTCCTTCGGACAGCATTCTGGGATGTTGGGAGTGAGTTATGTGCATATGACCCAATTTTTGTACACTACGCCATTTACCCAACGAACCAAACATAAGTTTACTTAACAAAGAAAATGGAGGTAAACAAACAGAAACATACAGAATACAGTAAAATAAACCTTCAATTTAATTTCATATAAAATGTTTAAACTGATGCAGAACTAGCCACAATTACATAAACAATTTTAAAAAAATTTCTCTCAAAATACACTCTTGATGGCACAAAAAAAAAACAGTACCTTGGGTACTGATGTTCCGTGGCTGCTCAATCAGAATCTGTGAAGATTTCCTCACTTTCACTTCCCTTTTTGGTGGCGGTCGCAGGTTGAAAGAACAAGTGGATAGTCATCTGCTTGCTGCTCGGTTTTTCCATATTGGCATAGATTTCAGCATAGCATCATGTGGTATCCATGATGTCCATGTGAACCTTTGAACTACATTTGTGATCAGGGTCTTCACTTGCTAACAGTTCAAGGGCCTTCTCAACATGCTGAAATGCCTCTGCCATAACTATAGTTGAGAACTTCTTTTCAGGCATAGGCATATCTTCGTCAGTTTCTGCATTGGTGTCTGGATTTTTAACTAAATTTTGTAGCTCCTCATTTGTTAATTCTTCAATTGAAGCAGCAAGAATTTCTTTGACGTCATCTGTTTTGACTTCATCAAATCCAGCCTGCCAAGTGATTATGACGATTTCCAGGTTTATGCCTGGCTAATCGTCTTCAACACCTTTAAAGTCGGCAAACGATTCTGGCCATGTCTTGCGCCACACTCCCCATATGTATCTCTCTGACTCTTCTTCCCATGCCTTGGAGATGTTCCTGACAACATCAAGGATGTTATAGACTCGCCAGAAATCCTGGTTGCTGGGGTTCCCCATCACCATCTGTAGCATCCACGAGTTGGTGAAATGTACAGCATAGTATGCTCTGAAAGCAACTATAACACCTTGGTCCATAAACTGAATCAAAGCAGTGGTGTTCTTAATCAAGAAAACTACTTTCAAGTTTTCATTAACTGCATTAGCGGTAATGGGATGCGATGGTGCATTGTCAACCAGAAGAAGAATTTTGAAGTCAAGATTTTTCTTTGTGTATTAAACCTTCCATGTAGGTATGGTGTAAAGTGACAGCCACATATTGAACATCACACCTGTAATCCAAGCCTTCTTGTTAGCTTTGTAAATCACGGGAAGGTATTCTTTAGCATGGCCTTTAAATACTCATGTGTTAGTTTGGCTTTCCAATCACCAGTGGCATCACTTTGCAGTCGNTATTCTTTAGCATGGCCTTTAAATACTCATGTGTTAGTTTGGCTTTCCAATCACCAGTGGCATCACTTTGCAGTCACCTGAAGCATTACCACTGACTAGGACAGTGACATGATCTTTAGCTGCTTTATACTTTAAAGCCAGGCACAGTTTTCTCTTTTTGTGATATATAGGTCCGAGCAGGCAGATATTTTCAGAACAGGCTCATTTTGTCAACATTGAACTCCTGCTTCTTCAAGTAGCCTCCTTCTTCAATAATTTTCTGCAGTTCAGGAACAAAAGTTGCTGCTACACCAGTGCTTCACTGGTAATTTTGATGATGTGTAGATTTTGACGTTTCCTGAAGCGATCAAACCATCCACNTGCTACACCAGTGCTTCACTGGTAATTTTGATGATGTGTAGATTTTGACGTTTCCTGAAGCGATCAAACCATCCACGACTGGTGTTTAACTGTTTGACCTGCAAACTCTCGCCTTTCTCCTGCAGAGGTTGGTACAAAGACAATACCATGCTCTGAATGACGACTAGATTCACAAGTGCATTCTGCTGGTTCTGGTCTTCTATCCAGAGAACGAGCAGCTTTTCCATGTTTTATAGTGTAGAACACCAAGTGCAGGCCACTCTAATAGCACTCAATGGCATCACACATTGTAATGTAGCGTCTCTTTCGTTACAAGCGTATTTAGAATTTTAGCATAATGCAGCCTCAAAGGTTAGGCGCCATCTTGTAACGTTCAGCCGCTTACACTGCCTACTGTTTATTTGCCACGACTTGCTCAGGGTAGAATTCACGAGACTCAGTTAATTGAACACTAGTTAATTTTGAAATAAAGTTCAAGTTCGAAGTTAGTTTGTTCTATACTTTATTTATCATTTTTTGAATGACACAGTTCACAGATGAATTACCGGTATTCAGAGTACGAACCGTACCGAGATAAATATCCAAGTACAGAACAGTGTCACAGTGGTTTACCGTTTATTAATGTCTAAAAACTTGCATCGCAAGACTAATTTACGAAGGCAGGAGGGATGTTCGTTCCCTCCTGGCACCCTAACGACCTCCCACACCGGCGGAAATAAGTTTAAGACTTTAGGTTAAGTTGAAATGATGTGAAAAGAATTAACGGTCGCGGTTGCTTGCCGGTGTGGGTGAAGTACTTCACGCCTGATGCGTCTTCTTACGTCCGATGCGTCCTCTTCGGCGGTTGGTTACTTTGTTTTTAGGCGATAGACCCCACTAGTATATATATATGCAGGCCTATCGCTCCCTTCTCCTAGATAAGCACCTGGCATCCAGCATCTGCCAGCAGCGTCATTTAAACTGCACGTGTCCCGCGCTCAACACGTTATCGACTGCTGCGCCGTCAACAGAAACTAACCTCTCGTACAACAAAAACTTGTTGACTTTGCCTGAAACTGCGCTGGAGGAACTAAAACTGTAGACGCATTCAAAATCCCGATAACTAACCTCTCGTTTCATATAAAATTTGGATGACGCAGTAAAACTGCGCAGAAGGAACTAAAACTTGTCGACGTCGCTGTTACCAGAAACGAACTAATCTAAGTAATGATAACACTTCCCAAAACACTGAAAACAACTGACGTTCGAAATGAAACGGTTACCGGACTACTGATAAAACGCAAACAGCAGACGTCCGCCCTTTAACCTACAAATGCACACGTCTGTCTGAAAAACAAACACGGGAAACGAGCTACCACGGCTTTAAACAGAAATACGATAAAAATATTACGACGCTTTCCAGAGCTTCATACACCCGAAAGAATTTTACACCCACGTCCCGAAAAATTATGAATATTGCGTATTTACAACATTTAGTGCTCTCTTTGAAGTTTGCAGAATTTTTCCATTTGATGTTCACTGTAGATNGAATATTGCGTATTTACAACATTTAGTGCTCTCTTTGAAGTTTGCAGAATTTTTCCATTTGATGTTCACTGTAGATTTGGGTAGAATTAGTGCCCACACTACATTCAACAACTTTTGGCCCAACTTTAATTGATGTAGAACATCCATTAAAAAATGTCTGGGCTGATTTGCAGGCATTGCAGAATTAATAATTTAACACCCTACATGTGTAAAACTTGAAATATAAAATTATGAAAACTTATATGGACAAAAAATTGTAAGTCAACACTGCTCATCAAACAGTTGAGTTACGAAAATTCACATCAGTGCTCAGAAATGTTTGTGTAATAAATGTGAATGAAAATTTAAAAGTAAGTTACCACTTCATCGCAGCAGCACTGTATAAACTTTTAAATCAACATCAAATAAATAAAAATTGCACCAAACAATGTACAGTATTTGCGCAGCAGAAAACCATCGCTACAAACTAGGCATTCAAATGTACAGCAAAGTAACTGGGCCTGTTTTACTATCTGAAGCAAGCCGACTGCAAGTGAAGCACGCACAGCATCCTGATTAGAGAGAGAGAAAAGTATGTGCGTGTGCAAAAACAAAGCAGATAGGCAAGCAGACTTAAGTATAGACTGCTTCAAAAAGAAATTAGCACGTGACTACACGGCATATCAAAAGAAGTCGTGGTGCGGAGTTGTGCACAGTAGCAAATTATTGCACAGTATACAAATAAAAAGACACAATGTGTGCAATAACAAGTGTGCATAATACAAGAACTTGTTATAGTTTATATTTACTCTTTAAGATCCTAATATTACCCATCACTCAATTTATAAGACACTGCAGAATTAAGTTCATAGACATTTCTGTAGAGTTTGATGCTGATAGAACTATGTATTAAAAATTATTCACATTTATGTTCCACTGTGGGTTTGGTATTATGTTTCATATGTTTTCAACAGTTCCAAGACTAAAATGGCTTAGTTTGTTTGCTAGAACCATTTGTGTTATCCCATTAGTTACAAGATTGAGAGTGATTCTATCTCTGAAACAATTAATTTCCCAGAACCGTTCTGTCACTCGGAATAGTTCCGAGAGTCTGAGCAGTTCCATCAAGTTGCCAGGATCTTTATATCTCTGCTTGCCTTGAAATACTTTACNAATAGTTCCGAGAGTCTGAGCAGTTCCATCAAGTTGCCAGGATCTTTATATCTCTGCTTGCCTTGAAATACTTTACCGGCAACAGTTCAGAGCCGGAACCATTCCTGATTAGCAATTTTCATTAACATGCTCTGTTTTTTGATTAAAGGTACTTAATGGCAAATGGGGAATAACTCAATGTTACAGCATTCCAGTGTACTTAATACTTGTGGTATACAAATTTTTACTGTGTTGCCCTAATTAGGAAATGATTGGGAGATGTGATAACAGCAGCACCACAGGATGCCTTCATTTGGGAATGTGTCTGGTGTAACGGTTATAAGGGGAGGGGGAGATGAGCAGTGGCATTGTTAGCCAAGGGAGCTAGCTGTCACCTCAGATATAAACTGGTCATCACAATGGATGGACGCAGGGTGGCCGTGATTGTCACATTTGTTAATGACTAATGACACTGTAACATAATGGATTCTGCAATGCTGTTCTCGTGGTCTGCCTGGCTTGTGTTACAAACGGTTTTGTGTGTTGTGTAAAGTGCTTGAATTGCATAATTGTCAACAAATAGCAGTATAAATGTTCCAAATTGTTTAATTTGTTTTCGGCAAATGCACCTTTATTTATGAATTTTTCTAATGCTTCTATACTGACAGTGTGAGTTGAGTTGAACTTCTGTCGTGGTGTTTGACGATTGCAATGCTACAATTTGTGGTTTCGTTAAAACTCCACGACATATTTCACTGCCGTTTTTCCAGTGATGCAGAATTCTTATGATGAAGCTAAATTCTAACTATCAATACATAAGTTAATTTACCATGAAATCATACTGGCTCGAGTAGGATATCCTGCTCTGTTGCAACTTCAACTCTCCCACTCTCTGGTCACATACTATTTCTACTCGTAAATTAGCAACACAAGTGCTAAATCAAAATGAAAAATGAAAAAAAGAAAGAATAGATGCTTATTTTTGACGACTACATTTTTCTGGGAAATCAGTAGCTTCCCTTGAGCCACCACACACCAACAATCACCACCCTGAAATGTGTGTGATCTGCCCAAAATGCAGATTACAAGGGCATATACCTTTCATATCTCCCCCTTCCTCCTCTCGTTTTCAGCACAGTACACCCGTTGCACACACACATTGTGCAGAGGAAGGGAAAAAAACTCAATATGATTGCACGTTGTATAAATTAAGTGAAAGAACTTCAATTTTTAACGTGCCTTTGTACCAAACATTTAAAAGAACGGACCTTAACAAAAAACCTAAATCCCCAAATAATAAAACTTTTCCAAAATTAAGTATAATTGAGAAAAACTGTAATTCTGAAGGGAAAAAACCTTCCCGGAAAATGGTGTATATCGACATTACTTATCACACAGAACACAAATTTACTAAGGGCATCACAATATTTGTATTACATACTACCAAATGCGATAGTGGGGAGGGCTATGAAGATAAGGGCATGTGCGGTAAAACACGTAACATTTATGTAAATTACATGTCATTTGGATTCCTTAACTATGTTAAATGCAAGAATACCTAACCTATCTTCACAATATGAGATTACAGGGGGCGAGTGTGTTGACACAAGATGATGTGTTAAAGTATAATAAGTGAGCTGGCGTTGGTTCATCCATCCCCAGTGATTCACCTATCATGAAGTTAGGTTTAATTTTGTTAGGTCTTTTGCATTTTACATGCCCAGTGGCAGCAGTACGTAAGACCTTCAATTCCAAAGTCACATGCAATACTACACAGTACAATTAACTGCACTTACTTTCCACGCAAATACTAGAGTATGAATTACGTTACTCACCCATATAAGCAGCTAATATGGCTCCTTCATGATCTATTGCTGATGACACACGTATAGGACATGTTAATGTTTATTGAATTTGTGTAAACTCAGCAAACATTTGTATTACTGCACAATAATTATATTATGATTCTTTACATGGAAACAATTGCAAAGAAACATTTCTATTTCTGCACAATACTTTGATTTAACACGTCACATGGAAATAATCGCAAAGAAAGACGCTTAATAGCACTCGTAAATCACAAGCCTTCACACAGTCAAATTCACCACAGTGACCACCGCTGCCTACACTCCTCGCTCAACTACCATTTCCTTTGTCAGTCACGCACAAGCTGCTTCCCAGGTGGTAGCGCAACTAGTGACAAATAATTTTCTGAACTTCCGGACACTACCAGCATACAATTGTAACACGAACTACGTAAACATTGAACCAGAAGACCAAAATTGTTGTGCATTTGTTTCCTGTCTGTGCATTTTTGTTGAACAAATGTATGATGGCGATGCACATCAACTACAAGTAAACATCACTGGGGAACATTTTGGGTATGAAATACTGTGTGTATGTTTTCTACTACTTATATATTACATAGTACAACCATCTGTTGAACATCAAGAAGGTAAGTCTTGAAAAATTCATCAGAATTAAATGATATTCCAATACTTCTTGATTACCGTGGTTTATAGCTGTATAACCTCAGCGCTTCGGCAAAATCATACCCTGTGACTAACGTTTTGTTAAATAAGGTTTCGTTTCCAGAGGCGTTCTTGCATTAAAAACAATTCAGTGACCAGAAAAAAATATATTTTACATAAATTTTACGCGTTTTACTGCATAAACACCCCAATTTTCATAACCTTCCTCACCATCACATTTTATGGTACATTCTATACTGCAAATTACGTGAAGCCCCAATAAAATTCCTATTAAGTGCGATTAATAATGACCATATATACAATTTACAGGTATTATTTCCCTTTCTGGATAATTACCGGAAAAACCATAAAAAAAAGTAGGGTAGCCTCTGAAACTTGGCTGCATTTAATAGTATGCTGCTCTCTAAGAAGAAACTGTGTAATGTTTTGTTAGTAATCCATCAGCTGCCCCTTCCTTTGATGTAGATACCAAGGAAGGAAAAGTCTGTTGGCCTCACCTTGGAAAATATGTGTGGAGCCACGGTATATTGACAAAGGCTTTTATTGTTGAGCCATACTTAATACTGTTCCGCAATGGGGTCACTACATCTGTACTCTACAGTCTTCAAAAAAATACTATCACCAAGCAGAAGTATAATAATACTGTCCTGAGGTGGTCCAGTGATCCTCCCTTTAAACATTACCAAACAGTTGGCTTAAAGGTGAGCGGTACCACACCAGGAATCCCCCTAACCTTGTGACTAGGTGGAAGTTCACAGTTTTGCCCACGATATTAACTATTTGATTGGGCAGCAGGTACAAGGCAGTTCATTCAGTGAGTCAGTATGTTTGAAATCTTGATATCAGCTTAAGCTTTTAAGTGAACTATTGGCAGTTAAATGCTTTGTTTCACTTGTGTGAGTTAGAATTCTTCATTACTGATGCTATCTTTCAGCATGGGATATTGCCATTAGACGTAAGCTTAGCCTGGGTTTACAATATCCTACAATGTTTTTCTGAAATTATTCAATTTTTGTAGTAACAGTGTATATATTCAGTTGTGTTAATAATAGGCTATGTAGTTCTTGGCATTGTGATAGTTAATTGATAATAATGCTGCATTTTCTTTTAATTATTGTGTTTTTGTTGCAGAGCTCAAGAAGTCACTTTATGCCATTTTCTCACAATTTGGCCAGATACTGGACATTGTAGCACTTAAGACACTGAAGATGCGAGGACAGGCATTTGTCATCTTCAAGGAAATAAACAGTGCAACAAATGCACTTCGTTCCATGCAAGGATTTCCTTTCTATGACAAACCAATGGTATGTTATATGGTTGTGTTACATTTATTTTCTATATATATTATTATAAATTATTACTTGGTTTGCCTTAACTGGACCCAGGCTCTGAATTTGAAACATTTTTGTTCTTTTATTTGTATTTATAGTTTCACATTTTTACTTCGGATATAGCTTTTGGACTTACGTAATGTGCTTCCACTAAATTACATTACATTGATTGTAACCTGCCAATGTTTAGTAGGAAAACAATTTGGAGGATATGTAGGTGTGGACTTGTAAGTTATAGCTGTTACAGACTATCTGTACTGCATGCAGGAAGTCACATGATGACAGATTTGTGCTAGTTACATCAAATAATGATTAGCTTTGCTTGATAGTGTTGTAGAGTCTCTTACTGAGGAAGTCAATAAATTTCTGAAAATAAGCCACAACCAGTAAAACCTTGTTGTATGCTAGGTTTTGTCGATATGGAAGTGAATATGTATTGTACATTTATTAGGGCAGTGTCCCACCATCTAGTTACACACTTGTGCCTTGGTGGGTGATTGCTGCCTCCTGCCCTCCTTCAACAACAGTTCAGCACCACACCAGTGTTACATTACAGCTACTTGAGCCAGTAGGTATACATGGTCGGTGTGTGTGTGTGAGTATATGTGTATGTGAGAGAAAGAGACAGACACACAGAGAGACAGAGAGGGGGATCCTTGGTGCACCGTGTCCTGTCGATTAGCATGGGTTATCATCCAACACTTGTTTTGTCCCACTTTAACTGCCCCGGCGTACATTTTAAGGTAGAGCATGAGGGAACTGATTAGCATATTGATTTGCCAGTATTGGCATCTATCTTGACTCCCAGCTTGTAGCAAATTGTGGTTGAGAATTGACATAGAGGAGGACTGAGGTAGATATTGTGTATAGGGATGGTGTATGGTTGTCAAGGGTGGATGTGGCTGCTCAGGATAAAGGACTCATTGGCATCCAGTCACATTCATTATAGAGTAATATATCAAGCAGAGGAAGCGGTGTTGTTGAGGGTTACTGCTGACATCTAAAATATACAGCAGGCCAACGAGTGGCAGTGCAAACCATTGCACAATTGTGCATCCCATGATGAGGTCACTCAGCAGTTAAACCCCTGAGGACTTCAACAGCATTGTCATCTACCTGAAGTAGCCTATCATTCAGCAGTTCAGGATGGCAAGAAAACAGGTTAGCACAGTGGTTAAGGAAATTTGTGGTAGTATATCTTCCAGAGTACAAGGGTTGGATCAGTGTCATGTCCTGCCCCAGATTCTGGCATAGGGAGTATGTGGACGAGGTCTGTGCTTTGGCATGTTGTGGCCCAAACTTCTACGAGACAACGTAAGTTTGATTGGGGAGGGAGGAAGGACTATGTTAGGTACATGGGGTGATACTGGACCTAGAGGTGGGAATGACATCCAATTTCATTACTACCCATCTGCATGCCTAGTTGGTTGACTGCCCCAAATTGATGCCAACAGCTGTGAATGAAGAGTGAAATCTCCACCCTTAAAAGTTGTAGATTCCCATTAACAATACAACACAAAGTTTTGAAAATCAGATGGTTGTTAACAAACTATTTCCTTCAACTGCAGAAGTTAAACCATGTGGTGAAATCAGGCTTTCTAAAATTAAACTAACAGGTTTAAGGCTATTAAAAGTGTAAATTTTTTATTTCATATTTTAATAGTGCATACTTAAATTAATAGATTAGTGTAATATAATAATATTTTTTAAAGTTTATTACAGAAATAAAGCAGCAACAATTTCAAAATTTTATTAACTTAAAAGACAATATTAAGCTTTTTTTGTAACTTAATCAAATATTTTATTTTATTTATTTTATTTTTTTTCATTTTTAAAATATTTAGTATGTACACTATTTAATAACGAAATTACATTTCCCTTGCTTTGATTTAAATTAATTTATCACAGTGTAAATATGAACAAAATTTATGAGAGTTTGAAGAATTAAATCACATCCTTATTATGTTTGCATGGCTATGGAAAAACTTAATTTGTTAGCTTGATTATTAATAAAACCAAATAGAAAATTTCTTTATTTTCACTTTGTTACTTTGTGCAGAAATGTTATTTTACTGAGAGAATGTTTTACACTGACGAAAGCAACAACATCAAAACTTGTTTTCTTGACGGGTAGTGTTCGAAGTAGCCGCACAACTTATTACTGTGAATCGCCCAGAGCTCCCAGAACTCATGGCCACTTATAGAAACCTCTCTTCCCAATTCATTTGCAGGATTTCCTCTCACCAGAGACCAGAGCATATTGTTTTGCTGTTTAGGGAAACAGTTTACAGTAGGTATTGCAGTGTCTCTTTACAGTATGATATTCATTTCCTAAATTATTACACTATTGTTTATTGTTCAGTTAAACACAGGATATGAAATTATATCCCACGATTTAGGCTTGCTGCAAATGAGTATGTTTTACAGAATTAGTGAATGTATATTGTATTAACTGCCTTTTAATTTGTAAACAAAAATTGGTAAAATTGGAAAGATTAATGTTGAGAGCTGTCTTTAAATTAAAATAAATATGCACAATATGAAAAAAAAAAAAAATTTGTTCTACAGTATTACTGGTTTCATGTCCATCTGTGTACAATATATGCTTGGCAAATATATATTAAAATTTCATGNTTTTTGTTCTACAGTATTACTGGTTTCATGTCCATCTGTGTACAATATATGCTTGGCAAATATATATTAAAATTTCATGTTTAGCTAAGATGATAAAGATTGTTAGTACTTAAGAAGTAATAAAAATTCATAGAATAATGAATTCAAGCTTTTCTGTTAGTAGTAATAGTTTGAGTCCTAAAGAAAAATATCATTAGGCCTACTTTATTCGATTTTTGTGTATAGATTGAATTTTTTTAAAATAAGAAATTGTTAACATTTTTTTAAGGTTTTAAATATTTTAGTAATAACTGCAGTAATAACATTAATTCCTTCTTTATATGTTAATATTGTAAATGAAATTCAGTAATTTCTGCAATTAAACATTAATTTATTAAGTTTATGTATACAATGTATTAATGTAATTGTTCTGTTTTGCTACATACTTCAACTAATGAATAGACTTTTAAGTTGTTTTTGTAATTATCCTCTACAGAATGAATAGAGAATGCGTAGGATTCTGCTTGCAGAAATTTTTGAAATTAAACACAAGCAAAGATTTGGTTGTAATGAAACTGTCTGTAAATATAGCAATTCTTTGTCATATGTAAATTTATTCAAAAAGAAAAAAATAGACCTTTCAGCTGCTGGTAATATACACGGGCTCTCCAATTTTATTTTTATCAACCATGTCTGTGTGTAGTCACCATTTGCACACAGTCACTATACAGTATCTCAAAGGAAAATTAACATTTGAACTTGTAGAAATACTAACAAAATATTTTTAAGTTTTACTGTAGGGGTCTACATGTTTCTAAGTGATGTTGCACAACGTGCACTTTTGCAACTGGAGCAATAGAAAATACACTCTGGTTATGATGATAGTGACTGTTTGGCGTTAACTGGGATAAGGCAAGAAAGCCATGGANGCAATAGAAAATACACTCTGGTTATGATGATAGTGACTGTTTGGCGTTAACTGGGATAAGGCAAGAAAGCCATGGAAATGTGCTGCGTTCCTTCTTGTGCTTGACTAATCAATTTTAATAAGAAAATATCAGTTAATAATATTAAAATGTGGTCTAACTTCATCATTATTGGTAATATATATAAATCAGATTTGGAAAGTGTGTGATGTATAGTACTTATTAGTTTTTCAAGTACATAAAGTGCAGTACATATCTGTTTAACTTACATTCTCTGCGCTCACTTGTCTAACAAATATAATTTGTNTCAAGTACATAAAGTGCAGTACATATCTGTTTAACTTACATTCTCTGCGCTCACTTGTCTAACAAATATAATTTGCAATATCATGTATTTATATTGATAAAATGTTTACTTTGACTCATGTTTCCTCTAATAATGTCGTTGGTAATCATAAAAATAAAGTTTTTTTTGCATATATGAAATTTGTACAATTTAAATTTCCATTTATTAAAAAAATTTGTTTTAAGTACATATTTTGTGAAGTTTTTGTATATGCTCTTCAATTCGGAAACATTGGGTATAGCATTCTTCAAATGTATTTTTCCCCAACCTTTTTTGTATGGTTAATTTATTTTTTCTTATNGGAAACATTGGGTATAGCATTCTTCAAATGTATTTTTCCCCAACCTTTTTTGTATGGTTAATTTATTTTTTCTTATAATATCAAAATTAATTTCATCATCAGAATATTCTCGTATTCCAAAAATATATATAAAAAATAAAAATTATTATCTATTTTAATTTTAGGGTTTTGGTGTATACTAACACATACAGTTTATAATCATACTGCATGTGNTAAAAATTATTATCTATTTTAATTTTAGGGTTTTGGTGTATACTAACACATACAGTTTATAATCATACTGCATGTATTCGTAGTGGGGCTCTTTATGGTTATGACAATGGTAACTGCACGGCAGACAAAATTTTACTACCCCAACTGTACATGAACTGGTTTTAGATATTCTGCGACTCTGTGCGATAATTCCTTTGTGATGTTTTTAACATGTAATACAGGACTGTTATAAGAGTGCCAATACACAGTACTTTTNTGTGCGATAATTCCTTTGTGATGTTTTTAACATGTAATACAGGACTGTTATAAGAGTGCCAATACACAGTACTTTTTTTTCTGACTCGAGATATAACGTATAGTATAACTAAGAGTGCTTTTTAATTAGTGGATAAAAACACATAGCTGTCATTATGGAAACTGTGGTAAATCATGCAATTTGTGTTGCAAGAGTCATTTGAGCATATCACTACTGCAGAATTCACCATTTTTTAAATGCCAAAAACAAAACAGAACTTTTATCTATATTAACANATTCAAGCTTTTCTGTTAGTAGTAATAGTTTGAGTCCTAAAGAAAAATATCATTAGGCCTACTTTATTCGATTTTTGTGTATAGATTGAATTTTTTTAAAATAAGAAATTGTTAGCATTTTTTTAAGGTTTTAAATATTTTAGTAATAACTGCAGTAATAACATTAATTCCTTCTTTATATGCTAATATTGTAAATGAAATTCAGTAATTTCTGCAATTAAACATTAATTAAACGGTAACAGTTTGTTTACATTTTTAATAAAAATGATTTATTAAGTTTATGTATACAATGTATTAATGTAATTGTTCTGTTTTGCGACATACTTCAACTAATGAATAAACTTTTAAGTTGTTTTTGTAATTATCCTCTACAGAATGAATAGAGAATGCGTAGGATTCTGCTTGCAGAAATTTTTGAAATTAAACACAAGCAAAGATTTGGTTGTAATGAAACTGTCTGTAAATATAGCAATTCTTTGTCATATGTAAATTTATTCAAAAAGAAAAAAATAGACCTTTCAGCTGCTGGTAATATACACGGGCTCTCCAATTTTATTTTTATCAACGATGTCTGTGTGTAGTCACCATTTGCACACAGTCACTATACAGTATCTCGAAGGTAAATTAACATTTGAACTTGTAGAAATACTAACAAAATATTTTTAAGTTTTACTGTAGGGGTCTACATGTTTCTAAGCGATGTTGCACAACGTGCACTTTTGCAACTGGCGCAATAGAAAATACACTCTGGTTATGATGATAGTGACTGTTTGGCGTTAACTGGGATAAGGCAAGAAAGCCATGGAAATGTGCTACGTTCCTTCTTGTGCTTGACTAATCAATTTTAATAAGAAAATATCAGTTAATAATATTAAAATGTGGTCTAACTTCATCATTATTGGTAATATATATAAATCAGATTTGGAAAGTGTGTGATGTATAGTACTTATTAGTTTTTCAAGTACATAAAGTGCAGTACATATCTGTTTAACTTACATTCTCTGCGCTCACTTGTCTAACAAATATAATTTGTAATATCATGTATTTATATTGATAAAATGTTTACTTTGACTCATTTGACTCATGTTTCCTCTAATAATGTCGTTGGTAATCATTAAAATAAAGTTTTTTTTTTTCATATATGAAATTTGTATAATTTAAATTTCCATTTATTAAAAAAATTTCTTTTAAGTACATATTTTGTGAAGTTTTTGTATATGCTCTTCAATTTGGAAACATTGGGTATAGCATTCTTCAAATGTATTTTTCCCCAACCTTTTTTGTATGGTTAATTTATTTTTTCTTATAATAGCAAAATTAATTTCATCATCAGAATATTCTCGTATTCCAAAAATATATATAAAAAATAAAAATTATTATCTATTTTAATTTTAGGGTTTTGGTGTATACTAACACATACAGTTTATAATCATACTGCATGTATTCGTAGTGGGGCTCTTTATGGTTATGACAATGGTAACTGCACGGCAGACAAAATTTTACTACCCCAACTGTACATGAACTGGTTTTAGATATTCTGCGACTCTTGTGCGATAATTCCTTTGTGATGTTTTTAACATGTAATACAGGACTGTTATAAGAGTGCCAATACACAGTACTTTTTTTTCTGACTCGAGATATAACGTATAGTATAACTAAGAGTGCTTTTTAATTAGTGGATAAAAACACATAGCTGTCATTATGGAAACTGTGGTAAATCATGCAATTTGTGTTGCAAGAGTCATTTGAGCATATCACTACTGCAGAATTCACCATTTTTTAAATGCCAAAAACAAAACAGAACTTTTATCTATATTAACTAAACCACGCATACAAACACCTACCCCTCATACTGGGCTGAATATTGCTTTGAATGTCGTATCGTAATATAGTAATCACATCACGCAGACAGGAGGTACAGAAACCACTGGCCGCAGGGGCACGTTCCAATCCCTACTGTGTCCTACCATTACTCTGGGAGACAAGGAGGGGGAGGTAAGCCAACACTATTACAACTGTACACCCTTCTCACAAACATTTCATTGGTGTCTGGTTCNGACAAGGAGGGGGAGGTAAGCCAACACTATTACAACTGTACACCCTTCTCACAAACATTTCATTGGTGTCTGGTTCCTAACTTCAAAAGCTCGAGGACTCCAAATAATTCTCAAAGTACTAGGTAATCTAGTGGCAACTCCAGTTTGTAAGACCTTAGTTCAAAACTGGCATCTCCAGGAAAATCACACACCGCTCTTGTCTTTTACAAGTTATCATGAAAAACATGTCTTGTCAACATTTCAGACAACAAATTTCTAAGCTGAGTAACCAGTAACACTCTTTAGATCAAAGTACTTCTGAATATCTACATATAAAAATTTAATGGAAACACAGCTCTGCACAATGCATAAAAATTGCAATAAAATACATAAATCGGGATAGTCATGCAGTCAGGGGCTAGAATAAAGATCTGGATAACACACCTGGAAACATTGGTGCTTCAGCCATACCCTATTGGCTGAAGCAATCATTTGCATACCATGTTCATAAGGGAGCCTTGTGACAGGACTTTATCCTTTCTACAAGAACAAAAGCAAAGTAGTTGAGTTAAATATACATTTATTGATAAAAGTAGTGCTAGCCAATGCCCAGCCAAGCCATCCAACAGTCTTGGGTATACTTTGCTTATTGCTGCATGTAGCCCTGTCATGTATTTACACTTATGACTTCATATCAAGAACAGGCTTGGGGTAAACCACCCATCTTAGATTCTTAAAATTCTCTGTGCACTGCATCTTCCCACTGTAGTGCAGTCTCACAGCCAAATCAAGGAAATTAGTAGAGCTTTTAGGGTGATTTTTCTTTTCCTTACTTAGCCTTCTGGCTTGCAATGGGGAGGTGAAGCCACAGAAAATCATGCAATTCACAAAGTATGGTCCCTGTCCTCTCTAATGCCTCTGAGTTTCTGTGCATGCATAGTCAAGAGCTGGAAATACATTGCCATGGTCAAATGCTGCCACCAGTCAGTCCAGTGCACAGCACAGTTAGACAAGGGACCCAGCAGCAGAGGATTTTAGGCCTTGGTTTACAAATCTGCGCAATTATAGCTATTGGAGACATTGACATATGATATAATGAGCACCACCTGTTTTAGATCATTTACATTTTTATCTAAATATGTACATGTGTCAAGTTTTGGTTTTTTCATGTGCACCAGTTCTATAATCTGGTGGTGAATATGTTCTGTAATGCTGGGTACAAATGGTATAATGTTGCTGTTTAGAGGATCCAGTACTGCAAAACAGACTCGGACGTGATAGCCAAAATGAAGGGAACATTTACGGAGCGACCAAAGAAAGTTAAACGGGTTCTCCCACCAGCAGTCGTACCAGAAGATTTGGTGTTGGACTCAAAAAAAGCAAAACGCAAAGCTGCCAAGGAGCAGGCCCGTCAGCAAAACTTGATAAATGCAGGACCTGGAGGAATGCAGCCGTTGACACCAGCGGGCGGGTTTGGCCAGGCGGCGCCAGCTGCTCATCAAGGTGTGTGGATTTACAGTATTGTTCCAATCATCTGCATTGTCTAATGCCTTGACGCTATCAGGCATAAAGCATGTAACTGATGCACAAGTTTCTACTAAACATTAATAGAACTCCATGTTTTTTTTTTTTTTTTTTTTTTATAATTTGAATGATACTGCATTTACAAGCGTGTTATTGAAAATTGCAGCTTTTCACACAAGAGCTATCATTTCACATTCTCAACCACCAGCAGTAAACCTAAGTATTATATTCTTAGAGGTTCTTAATATAACTACAATATTTTTCGTATCTTGCAAAATTTATACCAGGAGAAAATGTTGTAAATCCAATTGTTGACATTTTAGCACCTAATTCAAGTTGTGATTATTTATTTGTATTCTGTGACTAACAAACTGGAAGTGACAACAGATTTTTGGAAGCAAGAGTTTGTAAGGAAATAAAAATATCCATTATAATAGCTACCTTTATCTGAGTCAATGAAAGATCTTGATTAAAATGCACTAAAGTTATTTACTGCTATGTAAGAAGCATTCATAAAATTTTAGAATAAAAGTCTTCTTTGTACGCCATTGTACTTTTGATCATGTTTTTAGAATCCTTTATGGTGTGCACAAAGCGTAGTTAACATTACCAAATTCTTGAGTTACACATGAAGTAGTAAAGTGAAACGTGTCACTTGTCTGTCGCCAGCCGGATCAGTGTCTGCAGTTCCCGAGCAGCCGCCTAACCAGATCCTGTTCTTGACGAACCTTCCAGATGAGACAAGTGAAATGATGTTGTCCATGTTGTTCAACCAGTAAGTCCAACATCAACATTATTTCTCTGTGTAATCTTGATTCATTTAATGGCAACTTTATTTTTACCATATTACTAATTCCAGGAAAAAAAATGTATGTACTTATACTAGACTTGTGTGCAGAGTAAAGAGTTATTGTAGTGCTTTTTGCTAGGGTAGCATTATGACCTAGAATGGGACTTGGAAGCAATCAAAAGTACAAGGTTCACTTGTTTGCCTGCTTACAGCCTTTCAAATCAGAAAGTGTCGTTTTGATTTGAGCACAAGAGTACATTTTCCATTTGCACCAACATTTGCATCATAACGCAGTATGTTAAAGTCAGTTGCTAAGTACAATGGAATTTCAATGCATAAATGTGGTTTCACTGACCTGAGAAATTTCTTTTTGAACAATTTTAAAAAGAGTCTAGGTACATGGTTAATATTTTTAAGTGCCATTTTTCTAACTCCTTGGGTTTTGTGGTTCTGGCTGAGATCTTCTATTCAGCTGACCATTTCAGCATTAACCTCACCTGTCACAAATGTCATATTGTAATGTTGCACCGGCGCATTAGGGACGCCATGTTTGTAACATTGCACGTCTGGGTATGACGAATGGAAGTTACAACTCGGTTAGCTCAGTTGGGTGGAAGCATGAAACTCTTTAAAAAGGCGCCAATGAAAATAAAGTCAAGTTCCGGATTAAAACAGTTCACATACAAATCTTCAGGTATGGTGAGCACAAACAGGTTTCACAGACAAACAGAAAAAGTAGCAGCGCTGCAGGGGTTTGTTGATTATTTACGTCATTAAAACTTGCATCGCAAGAAAAAGTTATGAAGGCAGGAAGGACATCAGTTCCCTCCTTGCACCTTATTGACCTCCCACACCGGCGGAAAGAATTTATTAGATTATTAGAATTAAGTACATGCCGAAAAAGAATGAAGTTGAAAGATTTAGCGGTTGCGGGTGCTTGCCAGTGTGGGCGATATTCGTCATGCACGATACGCCTTCCTTGGCTGCTTGTTGTTACATTTCTTGCAAGTGGTATTGGTCCCGGGTTTTTATCTCTCGTGGCTTCTCCCCCCTCTCACCGCAGGGTGCCACACTGCGTAGCTCTTCGAGCTGCGTCGTAGGTAAAAGATAATCCAAACCTTCTAGAACCCAAACTGTTGACACAGTTCGGAAAGCTTCTATCACTAATACTGACCCACAACAAAAACTAAGATTTCGAAAAAGCAAACGTATGCTCAATAAACATAACTACCACGGCAAGAACTTCGAATCCTGATAAGATATTACAAATCCTTGCAAAACGAAAAAAAATGAACCATGTATCCCGATAATTAATAATATTGCGTCATTACAATATGTCACCATTAGTGTGGCAGTTACCCATGTTTGGAACAAGGAAGGCACATTTTTCCTGTAAACATGCAAAGTTGAGCCACTCTTTTCCTGATACAGCCATCCCTAGATGTCCCTACATTGTGTCGTCGGAGAAAGTGTTACTCAATTTCCATCATTTTCAAGCAGCAAAGTGTGAAGTTCTTATCCCAGGCAGTATACTTCATTGTTCAGTCTCTAAACCGCAAGAAGATCTTTAGCTTGACAGAAAGGACTGGGAAGGGAAGTGTGTATAACTGTTTCAACCATGAAGGGTAGGGAGTTATAGGAGTTATGTATCTTGAGATAGAGTGTAGGAGCCTAGAAAAACGCAGTGCAGGTTTTTGTCTCATAAAAAAATCTTTTGTTTCTTGCCTCTTCTTTTTGGTGCTAGTTAATAGACGGCTACTTCATACCCTCCCAGCCAATCAAAGTTGGCTTACAAAGGAGAGAAAGGGTGTGTACCACAGGTATTAAAACATTCCTTATCATGTCACCTGAAATCACTGTATACCTGACCAACTGTACCATGTTATATCAGACTTGTGCTGTAATTTATCTTCTGTGACAGGTGACACATTTGTTTGTATACTATAGTGTACAGTAGAACCCCAGTTTAACAAAATGTCACAGTTCCTGAAAATTTTTTCTCTATTTTCCAGTTTTCTTAAATTCAAATTTACATATTTTAACACCCCAACACAAAGAAGTTGTTATAAAAAGGTTTTCTCCACATAAATACAGTGTTTTGTTGTCGATGATGCAAAATAACATTTATTTAAATTAAATACTAAAGTAATTCATTGGGCAGATGTCCCGCAAATGAAATGGTAACCCAAGACCATAAAAAATCTGTAGTTAACGAAAATAAAGTTTAAACATTGTGCGTTGCTTTTTGTACAAAATTTAAATTTATTTAAATAGGAAGAAGTTTCCTTAAAACAAGACCATAAACAACCTCACGTAAATGAGAAAAAAGTTTAAACATTGTATGCCGCTCACCTCATATTGAGTGCGAAATCCATTTCCGGAAGCCTTTTTATGCAAAAATTGAATGATTTATTAACGGAACACAAATTTATTTAAATAAGCAGAAGTCTTTCGGATAGAAATGTACGTCCCACAAAACATCAGCATTGTGGCACATACTATGGATATACAGTGGAATTTGTTTAATTCAAAGCTGAAAGGACTAAAAAATAATTTTGAATTACTAAAAATTCGAATTAAGAAAAAAATAGTTCAGGAGTGAAAATGAAACAAGGAATTGTATGCAATGAAAATACAGTACAGTGTATGTGTTAATTACAAAATATATAGATATGTACATGGTTAAAAGTGATTGTGCAGTACTGTATTTATAAGTAAGGCTGTATGTACAACACATATTTACATTTTTCTAAACAAACTTTAAAATTTTTGGCTGTTTTTTTGGTTTAGCCTTTGAGCCACTACAGAATCTTCAAGGATATTAAGTGATTGGAAAACTGCATCACTTACATTTTGCTATGCTTCAAAGTACATCCGTAGTTCGTGGATATAGTCCATTGTTTCTACAGAAGTCTGCAGAGGCTGCACTGTCAGTTCGGAAGGTTCATTTTCTTCATCTGAAGATCTTCTACACTGCACCCTGCTGCTCACAACTTCAGCCACAATCTCAGCATCCGTCTGCTCCCCGCACACAACTACGTCGTCGTTCATCGTAACAAACCCTTCGTAAGAAACTGAATAAAGTCATCTCCAAAACCCTCCACAGCTGGCATGATCTCCTCGTCGTTATCTTCTTGAGTTTTATCTTGGATGTCATTCTCGTTTCTTGGCTGGGAAAAACCTGCCTTCTTAAAACAATTTGCAGTTGTTTTGCTTTTGTCTTTTTCCTATGCATGGGGACACATCTGAGATGCTTGGAGAAGATCAATTTTTACCTTTTTGTCTTCATTACCTGTTAGGATTGACGTGTGACATGTACTTACATATATATAAACATGACTTCGCCTCATCTTCACGTGCCACCACGTCACTCCAGGCGGTGTTTGAACCCTGGACGATTTGCTACCAGAACCTACCAGCACATCCATAGGCAAGGGGCACCCATGGACATGGCAATTAAGACCATCTTCACCTTTATGTTAGACGTCACGCCACCCCCCACATGTGATAGAAGCTACCCAAGTAGCCCAGCGCAGGCCCTAAGCTTGCGGAGCGATGCAACCTGCATACAACGAAAACTGCACTTCAAGTCTCCTCCGAGAGATAGCGGTCTTCGCCACTAAGGGAGGAGCTCCAGCCCAAAGACACTTGACTGGCCAAAGGGCTCGCAACCGGCCGTCCATATATGCGAGCGCACAGTCCCCGTCTCCCGAGTTGATACTCAGCAGCTCGCTCCACCATCTCGTGTGCTGGAGCTAATTGCTACTGCCACTCCAGTAGTGACACTTGAGTCCCTTCTGGACAACAGCACTAGAGTTAGTTAGGGTCAGTTAGTATTATAGCTACCTAGCTGCAACTGCTCTTGTCTAGTTTAGACCCAGGTCCCCTCCACTTGGTATTACCGTAGTTTACTTCCGTTACAGTTCATTGTTAGTTACGAGTTGGTATGGGCCACTGTGTCTATTTCTCACAGGAATAAACATGTGATCTAAATCCTCAGTCCCTCCTGGCCATTTATTTGAGCCACCCCAGAAGACCGATAGGACACAGCATCCAGTCATCGTTCGCCTCCGGCTCGGACTGCCCATGGGACTGGGCCTCGCCAACACCCACTACCAAGCGACGCCGCCTGCCGCCGCCATCCGGAGTCCAGCAGCTCCAGGACCTGCCAGCTCGAGCTGCATGCCAGCCACCCTCGGACGGGGCCCTGAGAGTTGCCTACCGCAGCCTGCCAGCAGTCAGCTACAGTGCCGGTCTACAGGTGGTAAGCCAGCATTCACTGGCAACCACGCTGCCTTAGATGCCTACATAGCTTGCTGCCGCCCGACCAGATCGACTCTGTACACAGGCTCCCTCCAAACTAAGGCATGCCCACGGGAATCAGACAATAAGGCCATCCAGGGTTCTTGGCCTGAACCCGCATAAAATTTCCCCTGTAGACTAGGTGATACGCCTAGCATCCCTACCATCATGGGTCAAAGAGAGGG